>KE504647.1:1312708-1346418 GCA_000441515.1 Elaeis oleifera
TGTGGTGAACCATGGAGAAGCCGCAAGCTCCCAAGGTGATGGAGGGGGGCCGTAGAGAACAATGCAGAGGAGTCCGATGCTGGAGGGGGGTGCGTAGAGGAGCCATGGTGCCCATGGAGAAGCCGCAGGCTACACAAAGGCAGGGCGATGCATAAAGGAGCCACGATACCAGGGGGGATGTGGTGTGCAGAGATGCTACAGCACTTATGGTGAAGGGAGAGCCACGAAGAAACCAGGGGATGATATCGCAGAGGAGCTGCGACACCAGAGGAAGGGTGGGATCGAGAGAGAGGAGGTGCAGATTGCCGATGTTGTGGGGGGGGGGTGGCGGAGGAGTTGCCGAGGGGGTGTGTGAAGAAGCTACGAGTAGCACCACCTCAAGGGGTTGAGTGCGGAAAAGCAATAAGCAACGGAAGGAACAAAAAAATATAATAATAAATATTATTTTAAAAATAATAAAATATATAAAAATTATAATATATAATATCTTAAAAATCATTATATTATAATGGAGTACCTTAGCAAATTTCAAAACAATATAAGTTAGATATAACCCATTAGATGTCACAATCCTCGTGCACATGTTACAAAATGTTGGATGGTATTTTGAAACTTAGAACTAAAAACAGTTGGTTGTCGTATCTACAAAGAACATGATCCAAATACTCTCTAAGCTTATCTGCCCTTGCTTTAGACTACTTAATTAGTAGCATGTGCAGCTCTAATTCATCCATTTTGCATTTCTTCATCAAACAAAATTTGAGCTCTAGTATTATATCAACTAATCAATCTATCTTATAAGATTAAAGTTGATAGAGACAATTAGCAATGTACATCGAACTCATTGTGGGTACAGTTGGTCTCAACTAAGTGTTGGTTTTCTGGCAATTGGGTATCTTATAAACCCAAAAATTATTCTCCAAATTGGAGGAAAATATGCGTTCAAGGGAAGAGAATTCAGCATCATTTATTTAGCTTATTGGAAATGGCTGTTCAATTAATGTTTGCCTGATCCTTAGGTCAGCAACATTCCTTTCAACCAATGGCCTTCTTCTGTGGCAACTTCACATGATCTTACTCAATATAAAGTTGATGATTTCATTGCATCTGGGGAACCGATGGAATTATGATATTTTATCTAGATTTTTCACTGTTGAATGATAGCCTTGATATCTACTTAGCCCCTCGCGCGAGGACAATGGTCTAATCAACTCGATTGGGGTTTCACTTGCTCCTCTTCAATTTCAATGAAGGATGTCCTTCGTACCCACCAGATTCCTACTTCTCCTATGATTTCTACCAACTTCTCTTGAATATGGAACTTATTGGTGCCCATAAGAATTAAATTTTCTATTGAAAATTACAATGATCAAGGCTTCCTTGCAAGAAATTATTAAACTCCCAAGGTATTCTTTATCAATCATCCCCTATGTGTGACCTTTGTCCTATTTATCTTGAGGATCGTTAGCATATTATTAGTCTTTGTACCTTTGCTGATGCGTGCTAGACCTGACTTGCTGCTAACATCACTAGATTCAACCTCACTTTTGGTCTAACCTACAAAATTTCTTAGCTAATACCAAGGCTATTAAACAGGCTAGGGCTCTTACTGCCTATATGGCTGCTCCAATCTGGGACTCCCGGAACATGCGCATCTTTAGATATGAGCAAAGATCTCCCAATGATCTGCTCAGGCAATGTATTATCTTTCATCAAGATAACTTTACTCAAATGCCATCTAATTCTTTTGTCCACCATGACACTCAGTCGAGGAACTGAGATACTTTCCTATTGAGTCATCAGCTCTCTTCATCTCCAAAACTTATTAGCATATTATTATTCTTTGTACCTTTGCTGATGCATGCTGGATCCGACTAGCTGCTAACATCATTAGATTCAAGCCTCGCTCTGTCTGACCGACAAATTTTTTAGCTGATACCATGGCTATTAAAGAGGCTCGGGCTCTTACTGCCTATATGGCTGCTCAAATCTGAAACTCCCGGGGTATGCGCATCTTTAGATGTCAGCAAAGATCTCCCAATGATCTGCTCAGGCAATGTATATGCTTTCATCAAGATAAATTCACTCAAATTTCATATAATTCTTTTGTCCACCATGACACTCAATTAAGGATCAGGGATACTTCACTGCCGAGTCATCAGCTCCCTTCATCTCCAAAACTCATCTCTTGGGTACCTCCTCCTTTTGGAGTGTTATGTTGGAATTTTGATAGAATAGTTAAATCCAACTCTGCTGCAGCCATGACGGAGATTTATTGTTTGCTGGTGGCAAGCGCTTATCCTACTGTGTCGTCCCACATGCAGAACTTATTGGTGCTTGACTCATCCTTCTAACTATTGCTTCCTTATCTACACCTAGCCATATTTTGTTGTAAGATGATTCAGATACTGTCGTTTCTTGGTTAACTAACATATCTGATGCTAGGACCCAGATCTCGTCTTGGCTCAAGGACATCAAAATATGGGCCCATTCTTGCCTTAATTTTCAAGTTCGGCATATTTGTAGGGAGGGCAACCAAGCAGCGATTGGGCAGCTAAACTATGCCTTGCAGGAGGATTTTTTGTTCAGCATAGATGACAGGCTACATCCTTAGTTAGCCAGTATTCTGTCTGCTGATGCTTTGCAAATTACTTTCGTAGACATGGTTAGATATCAGATCAAGTATTCACTACACCCCATCAACCATTGTTACATTTTCAATTATATATTTGCCTTTCTCTGGATAACTCTCATCACTACTGATGCTCTAAGGCCTTATATTGGACATGTTGATTGCCCCACTATATATGTTTCAATTGGCACTAACACATATGTCATGGGTTGTGCCAGAGGACAGGTTCATCATCAAAGCAGAACCTTGTCTATCTTATGCATTCGAGGCCTTCTTCTATATCATCTTGGTTGGGTATCATTTACCAGTGATCTTCATCGTTTGTATTGCAAGGACAGCCACCTGCATATGACCCAATGGCCCCTGTTATTAACCCCCTCTCAATTTGATTTGCATGCTTCTCTTATGACCAGGTTGCAACTAAACATATCAGGCACATTTCCTCCTTAGAAGTGGGGTGTATATCTACTCAAAATCCCTGGGGAAGCAGTCGCTACTTCAGCCCAACATTGATTCATTACGGTATGGGGTATGTCTATGCTACTCGAGCCTCACTGCAGTTAGAAGGTCCTCCAATCCTACTCTTCTACTATTTTATGTTGCAGAATCTGATATTTTACTGTGGATTTTCTATATATTTGACTGCTGTCTTGGAGGCTTTGCTGCATTTGAACGGCATCCAAAATTTTCACTTGATCAACGGCTGTTGCCGCAGATTTGTTCTCTTCTGTCATCATTGATTTCCAGTACAAAGTTCATAACACTTTATTTGTACCAATGTTTAAGATTCTGTACTCGGTTTATGTTCATCTCCAACCAAATCTGCAAGTCCAGGTGCTGTTGCTGGAATAGCTCATGGTTAGATAATTGCAGCTGTAATGTTCTAAAATGGACCTGCCACCTGACTCTCATCAGGGATGGTTTCAATAGGGTTATGGTTATGATACTCTTTTCAAGTGAGGACTGTACAAATCTTATGTTCTTGTTTCCCTCTTGGCATGTTTTCTGTTAGTGCCCTCAAGTGCACTTACTTGTTCTTCTACTTTGGTATTCATTTTGTATGTTCCCTCACCTGAGGGGTTTTATGTTTGCTTCTGTACAAGTAAAAGTGTTGGACCTCGTATTCTCTTTTGCTTAACGAAGCTTTGTTTCTCTTTTACCAAAAAAATTGCATATTAAACTCAAATAGTGTATTAAGCACCAAGGATATGCATGACAAATATGTAAAGATTGTACCAATAAAAGCAATCCTCTCATATACCATCGTTAAACAGGCATGCATTTTTAACGTTCGCAATTAACTAATTGGGCTATAATAATATGCAACAACCTGATTAATGGAATATATATATATATATATATATATGTTGGGGTAAACCGACCGACCCGACTTTGATCTCCATGACTCCGACTATGCATCGATCGAACAGACAGTTCCAATTCTTCATTGACCGACCGAATTAATTGCGCCAATCTACTGTCGGCTGACTAATTAAGATCGATCGATCGACTGATATTCGACTACCGACTATCGATCAACGACAGACGATTTGACCGTCGGCATAACAGAACTAATAGCCGAAAATCGCTCACAGATTCTACCGACATATGGTCGGCCAGTCAATTCAAATATACCATAACCATCACGAATGGTTACCGGTCGCATATCACAGCGCGATCAGTGAAAATTAATGATTCACTACGCGATTATAGCCCGATGATTTAGTATCATAAAATACGAGACCACGTCCGATGGTTACAAAAATCTCATTTATAAAAGGAGATAAGAGAAACAGGGCTGGTAAGCGAATTCTGAGCCAAAATTCTGCTATTACTTACATTCAACTCCTGTTCACCAACTTTTCTCTCTGACTTAGGCATCAGAGGGTCTCCGCCGGACACAAATCCGATCTGCGTGGATGCTGTTTTGCAGGTGTTCATTCCCAGCAATAGGCAACGGGGAGTTGGCCGCAATAAATTGACGCGCCAGGTAGGGGGCAGCAATTGTATTCACTATGGCGAAAATCAGGGCCTAGCATTCTACTGCAACCGGATCGACGAGACACTCTTTCTGTCAGGAAGAGGTTCCTCCCCCTCCTCCAGTAGCAGAGCCTAGTTCTTCACGTCCTGTGATCACCACGGACGTCCAGATCGCTGCACTCGTACAGCAGATGAATGTCCTCACGGAGACAGTCAAAAGCCTCCAACAGCAACAGCCACCGACGGAGCAATCGATGGCACAATCGGTACCGTCCAGGTACAGCCACCGTCATCCACGGCGATCATCGTCTCCTTCTCCAGAACGATCACCTCGGCTTCTCCGTCGAGATGAACAACGATATTCTCGGCACTCTCGACGTGCCACTCATCGTTCCTGGCATTCCCCCTCTCCTTTCCATCTCAATAGTATTAGGAAGGAAACGACCGCGAATGTCCTCCGTGTCTCCTTCAAACTCGTCGGTGATTCTACCTCCGGAGTTTCCCAATGGTGATTCGATGATTATGAACGTAAATTTCAAGAGATCAATCGCCAACTCGCTCAGCTTCAAGTGGAAGGTCAGAAGTCCTCCAACGACTATGACTTCCACACCGTTTAGTCGCTTTTTCGGCATGTCTTGGACCAATCGATCCTATCTCGGTTCAAGATACCTCAGGTGGAGCCATACGACGGATCCACCGATCTGATTGACCACCTTGAGAGCTACAAGGCTCTCATGACGATTCAGAGAGTGACTGACGCCCTTTTATGCATTGGCTTTCCGACAACTCTTCAGAAAGTTGCTCGAGCCTGGTACTTCGGACTTCAGTCGGAAAGTAATATTCTTTCGGACAACTAGAACAATCTTTCGTGGCTCACTTCAGCACCAGTCGAAGGCCGTCACGAACTTCTGATAGTCTTTTCTCAATTAAGCAAAGAGAGATTGAAACACTTCGAGATTTCGTGACTCATTTTAATGCGATTACGCTTGAGGTCAAAGACCTCAATAAAAATATGACTATCTCGACCATAAAAAGAAGTCTGAGGAGATCTCGATTCACATATTCTTTGGATAAAACTCTCCCTCAGACTTATACCGAACTTCTGGAGCGTGCATACAAATATATACACGCAAACGAAGGAGCTTCTGACCGACATCAGACAGAAGGCAAAAGTCAGAAGAAGAAGAAACAAAAGAAGAGAGGAGCTCTGATCGAATCAAATTGGCCACCGTCCAATAAGCGAGCTTCACCCCGACGATGGAGTCCAAGGTCGGGTTACAGTGGGTATGACTCCTATACTTCTTTTTCGCTCCTTATGTGTAGATCCTTATGGAGATCGAAGGAGTGGAATATTTATGACACCCTCATCGATGAAAGCATTATCGTGGAACCGCGATCGAAAAAAGTATTGTCGGTTCCATCGTGATTACGATCATTATACCGAATAATGCATCTAGCTCAGGGATGAGATAGAAGTCCTGATTCGATGAGGCTACCTCAAAAAATATTGGAGGGATCCGCCGACTCAACTTCCTGCTGATCGACGACCTCAACTATAAATTGAGAAAGCTGTAAATAATAATCAACTGACTGCAAGAGTGATTAACATGATCTCCGAACGACTGGACAGGGAGATAACTTCTGAAGAAGAGTTGGCAAAACGACGACGACTCGATAATGTAATTACTTTTTTGGAAGAAGATGTTCGGAGAATTCAGACTCCCCATGATGATGTTGTTGTTGTTTCGGCAACAATAGCAAACTATGATGTAAAAAAATCTTTGTAGATAATGAAAGTTCAACTGATGTTTATTTATTTGACTTTCTTCTAAATACAACTGCCGACTGACCGACTCAGAAGAGTCTCGATGCCATTGGTCGGCTTCATAGGAGATGCTGTCACAGTGGAGGGAGAAAGTTCTCTCCCCTTAACTGTTGAGACCGAACTACAACAGAACACTATTTTCATAACGTTCATAGTGATTCGAGTACCTTCAGCTTATAATATCATACTCGGATGACCTGTGCTTAATGCTCTGAGAGCAGTGATTTTGACATACCATTTGTTAGTCCGATTTTCGACAAGATATAGAGTCGGAGAGATGAGTGGAGATCAACAACTCGCCCGACGTTACTTCCTTGTCTCCACCCAAAATAATAAACCTGAAAGACTTTTTGCCTATTGATAAATTGGATCAAAGAAAAAGTCAGGAGAGGGGTGAACCAGCTGAACAACTAATTTCATCCCATTAAAAGAAGAAGATCTCGAGAAAATGGTCTGAATTGGATCACAATTATCCGACTCAAAGCGACAACAACTAATAAAATTGCTCAGAGCCAATGCCGATATTTTGCTTGATCGACCACTGACATGTCCGAGATTCCTACAGAAATAATAACATCAACCCAAGTGTTAAGTCGGTGAGACAGAAGAAGCGACCTTTTGCTCCTGAAAGATAAAAGGTCATTGATGAAGAAGTCGACAAACTCCTCACAGCAGACTTCATCAGAGAAGCTACATATCTCGACTGGCTTGTCAATGTGGTAATGATAAGAAAAGCCAATGAAAAGTGGAGGATCTACATCGACTATACCGATCTGAATGTAGCTTGTCCGAAGGACAGCTTTTCGTTACCGAAGATTGACCAATTGGTTGATGCGACTTCTGGCCACCGACTTCTAAGTTTCATAGATGCCTTCACTGGATATAATCAAATCCACATGGCATCAGAAGATGAAGAGCATGCGGCTTTTGTGACCGACAAAGGCATATACTGCTACAAAGTAATGCCTTTCGGTCTGAAAATACCAACGCTACCTATCAATGGCTCATCAACAAGATCTTCAAGACACAGATCGGATGGAACATGGAAGTATATATGGACGATATATTGGTGAAGAGTCTCCAAACTTCAGATCATGTTCTGAATCTGGAGGAAGCTTTCGACACACTCCGACGGTATCAGATGAAATTAAATCTAAGTGTACATTTGGGGTAACCTCTAGAAAATTCTTCGAATTTCTTATTTCACAATGAGGAATCGAGGCAAATCCCGAAAAAATCAAAGTCATTATCAACATGAAGCACCCAAGTTCAAAGAAAGAGATACAACAACTCAATGAAAAGATTACCGCACTCAGCCGATTTAATTTTAGGTCGGCCGAGAGATGCTTGTCATTCTTCAAATCTTTGCGACAGACGAAGAATTTCTCATGATCGGATGAATGCCAACAATCTTTCGAAGATTTGAAACAATACTTGGCTTCTCCACTTTTGCTCACAAAACCAAGGGTCGGAGAGACATTGTATCTCTACTTGACAACTCAGCAGAAGTAGTTAGTTCGATGCTCATCTAGGAGGATGAGAACTGAATCCATTGACCAATCTACTACACCAGCAAAGTATTTCATAATTTCGAAGTTCGATACTCAAGGACGGAGAAAATGATCTACGTCCTAATCATATCGGCACAACGACTTCGTCCGTATTTCAAGCCCATCCGATTGTGATTCTGACAGATCAGCCGCTGAAGGCAATCTTACATCGACCTTACACATCAGGTCGGATGGCAAAGTGGGTAGTGAAGCTTGGCGAGTTTGATATTCAATATCGTCCACAACCGTCCATGAAGGCACAAGTCCTAGCTGATTTTATCGTCGAATGTACTATATTCGATAATAAATCAGAAGATATAGATGACAACACAATAAAAGAGGCTACGACTCCCAAATCTGACTTAAAGTCAACCTGGGTGCTGCACATTGATGGAGCATCTAATGCACAAAGTAGTGAAGCTGGCCTCATACTCACGAATTTCGAAGAGGTAGTCACCGAGTATATCCTTCGGTTCAATTTTAAAACCTCAAATAATCAAGCCAAATATGAAACACTTTTGACCGGCTTGAAAATAGCCAAGGAGTTTGAGATTTACAGTTTGAAGGTCTTCACCGACTCACTACTGATCGCTGGATAGGTCAAGGGTGAATTTGAGGTCCGCAATCCTATTATAATGAAGTACCTTCAGAAAGTGAAAGATTTTACAGCAAGCTTAAAATATTTCAAGATCTTTCACATTCTCAAAATCGAAAATACTCGAATCGACGTACTTTCACGACTGGCTACTATCACTTTCAACTCGCTGGGTCGGACACTTGTTGAATGCCTCAAACAATCGAGTATTGATAAAGTCAAGGAGGTATTGCAGCTCACTATCGAACCAAGTTGGATGGATCCGATCGTTCAATACCTAATCGATGGGATCCTTCCTGCGGACTCCTCAGAGGCTAAACGACTCCGATGGACGGCCTCTCAATATTTAATAAGGAATGGTTATCTTTACAAAAGGTCGTTCTCTCTCCCCTTGCTGAAGTGTTTAGGATCTACAGTTGCCGACTATGCACTTAGAGAAGTGCATGAAGGGATTTATAGAAATCACTTAGAGGGCAAGTCTCTAGCTTATAAAGTTCTGCGATAAGGATATTATTGGCCCACCATGAAAAAAGATGCAGCTGAACTCGTCTGAAGGTGTGAACTATATCAAAAGTATACAAATATACAACATCAACCGGCTAGTCAGCTAACGTCGATTGTAGCTCCACGACCCTTCGTACAATGGGGATTGACATACTTGATCCTTTTCCTCCGACATTTGATCAGAAAAATTCATAGTGATCGTCATCGACTACTTTACCAAATGAGTAGAAGCCGAACCTCTGACGCAAATCACAGAAAGCAAGATGGAAGACTTCATTCAGAAATTCATCATTTACAGATTCGATTTATCACATATCATCATCACCGACAATGGTCGATAATTTGACAACCAAATTTTAGAGTTTTGTGCGAAGTTTCATATTACGCACAAACTCACGTCGGTCGGCCATCCACAGTCAACTGGCGAGGTAGAAGTAACCAACCGAACAATCCTACACAGGCTGAAAACCCGACTGAATGAAGCCAAAGACCTCTGGGTAGAAGAATTATATCCGATCTTATGAGCGTATCGAACGACTCCCCGCATACCAACAGGGAAATCCTCCTTCAACTTAGCTTATGGGACAGAAGCAATGATACCACTTGAGATCGGATTGCCATCAACAAGAGTGGAGCAATATAGTAAGCCGAGCAACTCCGAATGTCAGAAAATCGACTTAGATCTCCTTCTAGAACTTCGACAGTAAGCTTAAGTTCGAATAGCTGCATATCGACAAAGAATAGTCCGATATTACAACGTAAGAGTTAAGCCGAAGATTTTTCGATTAGGAGACTTGATCTTAAGAAAATAGAAGTTTCAAAATTCTTGGATCAAAAAAATTATCCCCGATCTGGGAAGGACCTTACAAAATATTCGAAACTCTTAGACCGGATGCATATCGACTAGAAACTCTCGAAGGGTCGGCGATTCTCCGAACATGGAATGCCGATAATTTGAAGATGTATTATCAATAAAGTCATCGATATGTACATTATTTAAAATACAACTAAAATTTCAGAATCGCAAGTCTTTGACAAATTTTATCAACTACTGGATATATGTCGGCTTCCATTGCCAAAGCTAAACTATCTACTGTACTTTGACACGAAGTTTATCTCAATCTCTACTATAAAAATCGAAGAATCAACTGCTTCGGTGCTTCGGTGATGACTGTATTTCGATTCTCATGCAAAAACTGACATACCGACTGTAATCTTAACTGACATCGACTATACAAGCTTTCACCGCAAAAGCTGAATCATCGATTATACTTCGGTTCTCAATGTTAGCTCTTCATTGTAAAAGCTGACTATCGTCGAAAGACTAATATGCCGACTTAGTCCTAACTAAGCGGAACAGAAAATACCAAAATGATCAAAATCGGATTAAAATTATACTGACTAAGCTACGACAGTCGGAGGATATTCGGCTTGCCACCGATTATCAGATAATTCGACGTACAAGCCCGACCAAATGTCGGACACGGATATTCAACCTACAATCGTTATCCTAATTTCTATTAAGTACGTCAAAACGACTATACGACTGATGGACATTCTACAAGTCCCATCGAATGATCAAGTCTTCGATTAATGTTCGGTGGTTATTCTACATTGCAAGCATTGTGAACAAGTAAAATAAGAGCCTAAACTTAGAAGGAGAATACTTTCATTCACTGTCAAAAAAAGAGTTACAAAATTGGATGGAAGTCTGACTACAAGTATTAGATTACAGAAATAAAAAAAATACACCGACTAAGCTTCGTCATCATTTCTGTTCCTTTACTCGGGTGTAGCATCGTCGATTTGAACGATTTCGGGCCCAGTCGGTGCTTCTTCTTGAGTCGAAGCAACTTCTTCTTCAGCAACTCCATCTTCCGATCTTAGAGGGATGATGCTGCTCAAGTCGAGGCTCAGGTATAATTTTTCGACCGCATCTCGACCGTCTTCATACCCGACGCAGTACGAAGCGAAATCATTTTCGAAGATCTCTTCTTTGAATTCTTCCGAACCTCAAAAATCTTCGACTACCCAACCTAGTGCTTCTCTTGCCAACTCTGCTTCCGCCTAGGTCAAATCAGCATCGGCTCGAGCAGAGGATAATTCTTCTTCGGTCAGTGTCAATCTTTCCAGGCTGGCCCGATGACGTCCATGTTCGGCTTCGAGTTCTTCGATGCATCCATCTCACTCTCATCGAAGTCGGTGGATAGAATGCTTCTTGCTCTTGACCTGTGACTCAAGAGCCGAAATAGCCCCGTGAGCCGACTTAAGTTCGGCCTCCGAGGATGTCAAATCGTCAGTTAGTCGGGAAATCTCCTCCTGATGTTTGACTTCCCGCTCTGCCACCAACTTAAGTTGTTCAAGTGCAGCCGCTTTTTCAGTATCGACGGCTGCCACCTTATTCTTCTACGCACTACGGATGTCGGCGAACTTCATATAACCGGCCTCCAGATCAGACATGTCATGGATTAACTACAGACAGAGGATAAATCGGGTTAAAAAAATTTATCAAAGAAACTTATCCCGATGATTGTCGAATAAAAGATGAAAACATCTCGACCACCGACCGTTTCCTCTAACGCTCCCGATCAGCTAGAGGAAGAGTCGCCTGGCACAATCACTTGGCCAATACAGAATTAACCAGGGCCAATTCATTGACCAGCACTTGGAGGTCGAAGTGCACCGCATGGCCCTCTGATGCTGCATCATCTGTCGATGCCATCGGAGCTTTTCCTGGTCTATTGTCGGTGGCCCCATGTTTGAAAGCGAGGGGAAGCTTGAGCTTGACTGCGCCCCAACTGAAGGAGCAACTGGTGCAGCCGCAGATTGTTTGGGCTCTCTTGCCTCGGCCCGAACCTCCTCAGGTGGTGGGACTACCGATGTTGTTTCGATAGTTCCCCTCGCCGCCCTTTCCTCGGACGACACAGTAAGGAGCACTGTCGGAGCTGACAGTGCCAAGACTGGTTTGGAAATCGATGCCGATGGGGCATCGGATTCCATGGCCGATGTTGAAATGCCGACTGGAGCTGGTGCTTGATGCCTCTTCGGCGGTTGCGAAGGCTCGACCTCAAATGCTGCCCTCTTCTTGACAGCGTACTGACGAATGTTGGCATTCGACATATGCACCCTCTGCTGCATGACTGAAATTACAACGGAGGTTAGCATAATTTAACAAGTAAAAGAAAGTCAGAAATAACCGACCAACTATACTATACCTAGAGGAGGAACCGAACTAAGGCTGGCGTCATAAAGGGCCTGATCGGTTACAAGCTCTTTCTATTTCGGGACTGACATGTCTTTCAGCCGATAAAAGTCCTCCTGGTCGTTGATCTCTACTCGGCTGTTGTCGTTGGAATCGGTTCGTGGATCGCCCAACAAGAAGAAAACCCCAAGGAAGAGAAGAAGCAAAGAAAACTGATTCTTCCATCCATAAATGGACGATAGAAGATCAGTAATAAAGAAAGATCTTTTCGGAGGTTGAAGAACCACCACCTTCGAGCCTTCAGATGAGATCGGAGGATGAAGAAAGCCCAAAAAAAGAAGGACGGGGCATGGTCGGCAACATCTGACATAATAAAGCAAAGTTAATTATCAGTCGAACCGAGTTCGATGCCAGCTGAGCAAGACAAAGTCTGTAATAATCCAAAATATTCCAAACAAATTTTGTGATCGAAAATCGAAGGTCCGCCCGAAGATCTTCGATGTAGAAGGCCATCTGGTCCGAAGGTGGGTTATTCACCCAACCATCGGCCTCAGAACGAAAAGTTGAAACTGCTCCGGGATATAAAACTGCTCCTAAAGCTGTTCAACATTTGGTTCCGAAAGTGAAGAGGCCTCTACATCCAGACTCGATTGGGATTCATCAGTCGGATTCTCCGACTGATCTTTTCGAGAAGGAGAGGCCCTAGCCATGAGAACGACTCTGAATAAGACAAAGACTTTAGAGGAAAGGACTCAAAAGAAAACGAAGTTGATCTGAAAGTTGGGAGCGATAACCTTGGACGTTGGGGCAACAATCCGATAGAGTCCCAGCACCAAAATAGTGAAAATAAAATTTGGCTGAGAGCGACCCTTTGTATAGGATCCCTCAACGGTCGAGATGAAGGCAGACAAATTGAAGATCTACCAGATGACGACACGTGGCAACATCTGGATCGATCATTGATTGAACGGTTCGACACATCTGCCCCAGATTGAGCCAAGTCACCCCTATCCGTTTGAACAATTCCAACCCAATAACATTCGGACACGTGGAACAAATTACTTATCAGAATCATATCATCCGCCGTCGAATCGACTTCTCAAAATGATACCTGACACTGACAACTGATACCGAATTGTTCGATCAGTGTGACAGACAACTGTACCTGTTAATACGATAAAATAGCCGATCACTCGTATCTCGGAGAAAATGATATCAAAATCGGAGCTCGATGTGACAGAACTCTCTTCGTCCAATATGATAAACCACGTGACAGTTCACACATCAAATCACTTTAGACTTGAGAGTGGGGGCAACTTTGGGTAACCGATCGATCCCGATTTGGTCTCTATGACTCCGACTATGCATCGGTCAAACAGACAGCTTCGATTTTCATTGACCGACCGAACTAATTGCGCCGATCTACTGTCGGCTGATCAATTAAGATAGATCAACCGACTGATATTCGACTACCGACTATCGATCAATGATAGACGACTTGATCGTCGGCATAACAGAACTAATAGCCGACGGTCGCTCATAGATTCTATCAACATATGGTCGGTCAGTCAACTCAGATATACCATAATCGTCACGAACGATTACCGACTGCATATCATGGTGCGATCCGTGAGAATTAATGATTCACTACGCGATTATGGCTCGATAATTTAGCGCTATAAAATACGAGATCACGTCCGACGGTTACAAAATCTCATCTATAAAAGGGAATAAGTGAAACAGAGCTGGTAAGTAAATTTTGGGCCAAAATTCTGCTATTACTTATATTCAACTCCTGTTCATCAATTTTTTTCTCTGATTTAGACATTGGAGAATCCCGTCGGATACAAATTCGATCTGTATGGATGCTATTTTGGAAATATTTATTTTTGAAGACAGACGACGAAGAGTTGATCACAATAATGTATATATACATATATACATATGTATATATGTACATATGTACATATGTACATATATACATATGTATATATGTACATATATACATATGTATATATATATATATATATATAGACACACGCACGAGTTAGCGCTTTCCCCTTAGTAGCTTTAGTTCCACTTGCCAGTAATATTATATTAGTAGGATTTTTTGTTGTTAGCCTGAAATCCTTGGAAAGCCGCTCACGTATTCGAATAAAACCACGAGTCCAGTAGCGGGAGTACTCGGGCAGCGAAAATTACATTTACAACCGGGCCTGCATCAGAATTTAGAACCCAGGCCAATCAAAACCGGAGCTCCGTTTAATAATAAAAAATAAAACCCTACGCTTACCATTTCCTCCGCCTCTCCGTCTCCCCTCCCCGGCGCTCCCAAAACCCTACTGCCCTCCTCTTCCTCCTAACGGGCCCCGGCGAAGCCGAAACCCTAGCTCTCCACCGCCATGATCTGTGCTAGTACGCTCTCCTTCCCTCCCATCTCTACTCCACCCAAAACCCTAGCGTTTATTTCTCTTGCTTCCTCCCATTTTTCTCGTGAACTGACCTTTCTTCTTCCGTTTGCAGTCTCCGGCGAAGTGCCGGAGGAACCGGTGCTATCGAAGAATCCGGGCTTTGTTGAACGCCGGCTTATCGAGCGCTACATTGCGGTAATAGTTTCGATCTTGAATCTGATACTTTTCTTGGTTCTATATTTTTCCTTTGATTTTGGTCTAATCGATTCGATTTTCTTTGAATCTTTTTGGAATTGTTGTTTGGTATGTTTGTTTAGGATTATGGGAAATGCCCTGTTACAAAGGAGGAGCTCACGATGGATGATATCTTGCCCGTGAAGACAAACAAGGTGTTTAATCTCGTTCAAGATGCTTCTTCATTTAGCCAGGGTGCTTAATTAAAGAAGAAAAAAGGAATAAAACCTTGGGTATTATTGGGCGTTCACTCGGGTAAAAGCTACAATTACAACGGTTAATTGGCTCTCGTTCTACTTCCATTGTAACAAAACGTTTACCATCTTTCTTTATGTGGATTTGTCTGGATAACCGGTTTTTCTGACCATCGTTCTACCTCCATTGTAGCAAACACGGTTACCATCTTTCTTTATGTGGATTTGTCTGGATAACCAGTTTTTCGTCATCTTAGGGGCAGGTTTCTAAAAGATTTGGATTTTGGAAGACTTATTAGTAGCATAACTGTAGGTTTAGGTCAATGGAACCTCAACTATAGAGACGTATACGTTACTTTGTATGTTTCTTGCATCACTGTAACAGATGATTGGGTTCAAAACAAAGTTTGTCCTTCCCAGTAGTTTATCTGCCTTCTTTGTTATTGATGTTGGCATGTAATATAATTTTCATTTGGGCGTCGTCGATGAGTTGAAGTTATGTGCTATCTTTTTGTAGAAATTGGCACACGACTATGGATCCGAGATATGTTTGAATATTCATATCTAAATTGCTTACTCTCGAGCTTGGTTCTTCTTGATTCAAGCATGCCATCAAATTTTGGTTGGCAAGATCAGCCCAAATTTCTATCAGGTTTCTTGAAAAAATGAACAGGATTTAAGACAGGTTGAACTTAGTTGGGCACCTCTGACAGAGATTTGTTTTAAGCACAAACTTGCATGAGTATAGTAAAGAATATGTATTTGGATATAGACCTTGCAACTAGCTGATCTTTCCATTACATCAGCCTGAATTCAGATTGATACAGACTGTCTCAGCTGACTACTAAGTCAACTTATTGTGTTTTGCAAGTCATGCCAAAATAAATAGTCACATAAACAATGATAATGTGACAATTAAATGCATAGTAAATTGAGAAGAAAGATTTTAGTTGGAAAATAGGAGTAGATGTTGGTTTGCATCATCGTGTTATAGAAAGGGACTGTGAGACCTAGAATTGAATGCAAAAGTGTTCAGTTAATTATCCAGAATATGTTGTACAATAACAATGATTCAGGTGCCTGATATGCGCCAACAGTGATGACTCATGTCTTCCTCTTGCACTGCTAATACTATAGGATAATATCATAATGTATCTTTTTCTTTGCAGGTGGTGAAGCCTAGACCCTTGCAGGCTGCAAGCATCCCTGGGCTGCTTGGAATGTTCCAAAATGTAGGTGTCTTAAACTCTGATTTTGATATGACCAGTTATTGCCGTCATGTTTGAAAGGATAGTATTTTTTATTAAAAAAAATCGTATTCCTACTAAATACTAAGAAACTGTTGTTATGCTTATTTGGAGTTTGTTGATGAATTCATTTCCTGCTTCCAAAAGGAGACTTCTTATGTTGGATACAACCTTTTCTTCTTGAGCTTGAGCGTGATATTTTGATAGATTTGAATTTGTATTTGGTGTTGATGCCAATATGGCAATTCATCTGGTCATTTAGGGTGAGCTTGGTGTGCTAATAAACTGTGATATGTATAATTTGGCATGCTTTCTAAAATTACAAATTGTGGTGGTATAATATCAAATTTTGGTAGTGTTACTGCAATTCAGATAAGCCCTACAATCGTGAATTGAAATTTTATTATAAAATGTTATAGTATCTTCCAAATTTTGTTTGGAGTTCATTCCATATGGCAGTTTATTGTGTCATTTAGGGTGAGGTCGGGTGTGCTTCTAAATCACGATAATTATAATTTTTCATGCTTTCTAAAGTTACAAATTGCAGTTATATCATATCAAGTCTTTGTAGGATATTGCAATTCAGACGAGCCCTAAGGCTGTGAATTGAAATTTTGCCATATTTCTTTGTTGTTAGTATCTAATGTTTTTATGTTTGGATCTTCTTCTTCTTCTTCCAACACCCCCCCTGCCCACCCAAAAAAAAAAAAACCCTCCTAAAAGGTCACAACTCTCCAAATTCAAATATTTTAGATGTGGAAAGAGGATTGAAATCATGATTTGAATTTAAAGGCCTCCAAAGATAGTCCTAGAAATGATCATACCCAGAAGCAGATCTTGAAGACTGCATGTATCATTGTGAGCCATGCTGTAGAGAATATGTTTCACTTGCTAAGCAGACCTAAACTACTACTCAGTGATGGATGGGAGAGCATTATCAATAGTCATGCACTTCTTGTTAGTTGAAACTGTTTTAATTCTAGCCCTAAGCATGCAAGTAAAAAAAAATGCCAACAATTTAGCCTACAAGGTTACATTTAATAGAATTGCAATTGTTAACAGATGCGTTAAAATCGTTTGAACATTTAGATGCCTAAGTTGTTTGTGTATTCCTCCACAGTTGAAGTTAAGAAAAAGGGCCCATTGATTTATACCTCAATCTTATTTATCTATCTATTTATTTATTTATTTTACTTCAAACATATATAAAAATGATAAAGGCACGTTCACCCTAGAAGTTGTTTATTCTGATGATTTGATCTGGATGTTGGGCTTTCTGTAACCTATGCTAAATACGTTGTTCAAGTTTATCTGCATGGATGTGTCACATCATATAGATATTGCACTATGTAATGTCCTTACAACATATGGAATCCAAGTAAGATACAGTCAAGAAGGTTTTGGTCATTCTGCCAGAGATGGGAAGGTGTAATGGAGCAATGCATGTAAAAGATATATTATACTGGTTCATCTAGAAAAAGAGGTTAAATTATTCTATAATAGATAGTAGGAGCCTGTTTTTTTAAAAAAATGTTTTGGTGTTAATTAAGCATTACAATCATTAATATATGTCATCTTTTTGGAGAAGCAAATAATATAACATTGTAACATTAAATTTGAGTAAGCGGTAAAGTTGTGGAGAGGAATACTTTTCCCATCAACAATACAATAAACGCTAAAATGCAACAAACTACAGTGTTACTTTTTGAAGACATTGCTATCTGAAATCTAATCAATCAAGAAGCAGTATTATTTTTGCATGTTATTGAGATTCTAATTTGGAAGTTGTGATTAACATGGGAGAAACCTGCAATGTTCAAGGTCCACCAATAAGCTATGAGTCATCCTTTAGAGAATGACCATACATGTTGAGTTATGCACAATCTGCATCCATCACATCTACATTCTGCTAATTAATTTGCAGTGAAATAGTAGGTGACTAGTGAATTCATAAATTAAGCCGCATAGAGAGAGCATTTCTCCACTTCCATCCCCTTATTTGCTAATATGGCGATTGTAAAAAGCTCAGTGCTTCACATAAATGCCTTGATTAAGTCAAACCAGTTGATGCCACTTCTTCATCTGCTTAGTTCATCTTTTGTGCTTGAAGGATTGGAACAAGGAACTAGTATTCAAAGCCATACAGCCTCTAAATCCAGTCTTACTAGTTGGAACATCCGCTTATTTCCTGGCCATGCAAGGAAGGTCAAGAGCTATGTTGCTTTTGCAAGTTCCTTCCCTACAAAAATATTTTTTACATGGCTCCACACCTCACCACCATTTGCTTCACACCAGAATTTCCTTGCCAAAGGCACCTAAGATAATGGTACCACCATAACCAATTTGCAATCTCATATAATTCTGTCTACCTGCAGTAAACCTTAACCCATGCTCAAAACGGACTCCAAAAATGGTAAAGGTTTCAAGCTTTTTCTATACCTGTGGTCCTGTACAAAAAATTCATACCAACATAATACCGATTTTTAGTAGCGACTCTTCTAAAATCTTACCTCTTCATCATCTATTCTTCTAATTATTTACCTAGCAAAAGTCTTGTTCTTATTCTTTGAATTCCAAATGCCATTCCAAATATGAATCCCTCATTCTTTCCATTGTGACTTATTCCGTTAATCCATGGAAATTACTGTATATCTGCCCAAGCTTCAAATTAATGGTTTTCATGGTTATGAATAGAAAGAAAGGGCAGTTTTGGAGAATCAAGAAAATGGTTATCTACTCTTATCCCACTTGTAGAAGAGGCAGTGAACTCTTACCCCTGCTAGTTTGTTTTCGTTTTTAATCAAAATGCTCCAAGATGGAATGCTGATGCACCCATGGCTTCTATAGCATCAACAAGAAACCAAATAATTAGAAGGTGATATACTATTCACACCTGCAAATTTACTCCAATAGCCATATGTCTCTTGCCTGCACTAATCCCAAGCCAGGTGCTTTTGTTAAGTTTGATTCTAAGATTAGGTCACAGATTCAAAGGAAATAGGTCGCAGTTATATCTTAGTGGATTGTTGAAGATTGACATCTCAAAAAATAAGTTAAGAGTTGGGGTAGAGAACTGTCTGGCCTTAAAAACTTTACCCAGGTTTGAGTAAAACAGGAGCAGGATCGTTTGTTCATGCTCTCTGAGTTCTTAAGGATGCCTTTCTAGGGAACTACATAAAACTAATTCTGTAAGATATTTATTAGTTATAATTTGAAATTTTGTTTGGGCTTTATTATTATTATTATTATTATTTTGGCCATTGAAGATCTCCCTTTGTACTGAAGTCTAAGATGCTTCATTTTTTTTTCTTTATTCCCTTAAACCTTTTCACATGAAGTTAACTTGAGGAAGTTGGGGATTATGGAATCAATAGCAATTAGATAAAGTGGATGTAGCTGGCATTTGGAACTTTGGAAGCTGAGAAATTAACAATGATTATTTGTTGAAAGGTCTGTTGCATGGACTAGTTTCGACTTTGGTGTGGTTAATGTCAGGAGTAAGATTTGAACTTCTCCTCCCTGCCGGCCTCCTTTGTTAAAGTATGTTTTGGCTTCTCCTGGAATTATAATACTTTTTTGTAATTAGTCATTGAATAAACTTATCCAGGTTGGAAAAAACCATTCAAGCTGACTCTTGAAAACGAAGGCTCATTTCACTCGAATTTAAATGCTGGATTATCATCCCAAAAGAATGTGTAACCTCTATCAGCACATGAATGTTGGCCATTTTCATGGGCATCTGTATGGCTTGCAAGCATTGTGCATATCTGCATTCACAATGGAACCATTCTAAACATATGAAGCCTATCTTGACTCATGTAGATCAATGCTTTAGTGAGTACAGACTATTATTGTGGTTATACAGCATTTGTAGGTAAGTTGTGCATGTCTTATTTTGACATTTCCTTCTTTTTTTTTTTTTGAATTTACAAATAGAAAGCAAAGACTTATTTATGCTATAACCGTGACATGGGGTGCTAATGCTTTTAGACTGTGTTCAAGTGAATCTAGAGTAAAAAAAATTATTCCTCCTAACCCTCTTTACTTCAAAATTAACCATTCCATTCTGTAGCATGGAATAATTTACTCTGAGTCTGGCGGAAAAGTAGCCTTCAAGTTTTTAAATTATCTATTTTGTCCTCAATAAATCGGTAACTGTTCTAGCACTTGGTTGTTTAAAGTGGAATATGTGGGTTAAAGAGGCCTTTATGCCTTTTGTTCCATTTATCCTTTCTTTAGGCAGCAACCAAATGCAGACTTAAGGAATACTTCTCTGGTTAATTAATGTTTTGCCACATAATACTCATATAGCTTTTTGCCACCATCCCATATATGGTGCCATTTTATATGATAAGCTCAATGACTCATTGAGGATGAGAGCTTGAAGCAGTTTTTATTTTATTTATTTTATTTTTTACAACCTTAAACAAGATGAGCGTATTGCATCCTCCATGTGGGTAATGCCAAATAGTGGAATAAGCCAACAATGTTCTCAACTGATTTTTGGCCTTAAAATCACAGCTAGTCTCATCACAAAATGAGAAAAACATCCTGTGCTATTCATATTTATATAACTGGGTCTATGATCAATACCAACAAGAAACTGCAAGTTGGTGTTCTTTTGACAAGAGGGTTTGGAACTCATGATTTTGTTTGGGTATATAGACTTTGGAAGATATTATGAACGAATGCGACCTACTAAAAGGAATTAGAACATTACAAGCAGCAGCAAGGCTCCAATATGGAGAGATTGAATCTTATTTTGGTCTCATAGTAACTTGATATGGAATTTACTGTGCCAGTATATTTGCACCTTATAATGTGGAAGACTGGATGCCTACTCAAAAGAGCATTGTGATTAACATAGAGAGGTAAGCGTAAACCATGATATGGTGGGATATTTGATATTCGCATGAGATCACTTCAAGTTTGACAATTTCTGGCTGGTTTCAAATAGTCTGCGACACTATGTGGTTTGAAATACCAGCCTATGGTTGAGGGGTTTAAGAGGCAACGTTCTTATGTAGTTGAACACATGGTTTCCCGTAATGCATTTCTACCCTTTTTTTTTTTTAATTTCTTTCTTCTTCTAATTTCTAGTTTTCTTCCATAAGGACATAATGTATTTGTCACTTTTGATGTGATAATTATTATTAGTTGAAAAATGGCTTTCCAAGAAGAATCAAGAGGATATGATCTTCAACCTAGCATGAGTTTAGAATTTACCTTTTCTGCATGATGCAATGGCAATTGAAAAATGGAAGATTGATGATGATTTCTTTCCTTAATATTCTGGAACCTGAAAGATCAAGGACAATTCTGCCTTTCATATTGTCATACTTAAATATTTCCGAAAGCTTGCTTTAGATATTGAAACTATTGATCAGGTGATCATGTTCGGTAAGTGTTATGGCTGTGATACGCATATGTTTGTTCACTGTAATATCTGTATCTTTGGATCCACATTTTGTTTATGGTTATGGTTATATGCTTTAAACAATTACTTTGGTCTGCTGGTCGTAGTTTAGCTACTAGTTGTGTAGATTTAACTCTATAATTTTCTCAACCCTTATTTTCATCTCTGGTGGGCAGGAGTGGGATGCTTTGATGCTTTCCAATTTTGCACTGGAACAGCAATTGCATACGGCAAGGCAAGAGCTAAGTCATGCCCTATACCAGGTATTAATTAATTGCATTATTTTGTTTGGTGATTGGCGGCATATTTGAGCACTGAATATGGGCCTTCTATGTTCTATTCTACTTGGTAGCATTTGATGTTAGATGCAGATGACATTTAGTTTTGTCTTTATTTTGACATAGCGTATCTACTTCATTTTGAAGTCTTTTTGTGTTCTCTAGTTTGATGTATATAATCTTTAAGAAATCTTTTATTATCATGATCCATTTTAATTTTTTCCTTGGCATTATTTTTCAGCATGATGCTGCATGCCGTGTTATAGCAAGACTAAAGAAGGAAAGGGATGAGGCGAGAATGCTCTTGGCTCAGGCTGAGAGACAGATTCCTTTATCAATAGCATCTGCTGCTAATGCAAACAATATTGTCAGCAATGGGAAAGAGGTTTCTGTTATTTGCAGTGTTATAATTGAGCTTTGGTGGTACAGCATGAATTGATTCCATATCTTAAGAATTTCTTTATTGTACTTGCAGCTGCAGAAGAGGAGTTGGGCCCTGATGGTAAGAGAATCCGTCCAGGTATAAATCCTGCTATGATTGCGGAACTTACAGAGTGTAATGCTATGCTTTCGGGACAGCGGAAGAAGCGGCAGGTAGTTATTCTTTTGCTAGGCAACTCTAGCAGCTCTTTTTCATTGATATTAGCCAACATTGTGGCAGCTTAATTGGTAGAAGAAATGGCTGGAACCAAAATTCATCAATAGAAAGGGAGCACAAAGATATAAGCACACACATGCACATGGATTGGGGGTTGGGAAGAGATCAAGGGAAGGAGAGATAGAGGGAGTGCCTGTATCTTAATATTACTGGATGACGAAGTGAGGAAGAGAGGGAGTGGATGTATATTAACATGCTGGATGAGGGAGAGTGGGAGTGGTTATATATCTAGGGCTTGACATTTTACAGTTGTTTCCTAATTGCTACAATTTGATCTGTATTTTGTGTTTGCCAGATTTCACCAACTTTGGCACCCATTGATGCACTGGAGAGATACACACAAATATCTAGTCATCCCCTTCACAAGACTAACAAGCCAGGCATTCTATCTCTTGATATCCATCCTTCAAAGGTACAATTAAAATTTTCTGTTCTCTGACCTATTATCATGCTTTTGTGTGGCCTTGTGCGAACGATGTATGTATGTACTATGTTTCTGCGCACACCCATGCATGGCAACAGACTTCTTGTGCATGGGGAGAGGATCGTGTGCAGCCATGTGGATGATAAGGTGAAATATTATATTACCTGGTATGACAGTGGGCTGACATGAGAAAAGGGTTTTCACTTTTTGTCCTCTAGTCTGAAATGCTCTTTTTTTTTTTGGGATAATCTCCACAAATTTGCATTTGGGCTTAAGATGATCAGAGCTGTTCATGAGTAGCTCAAGCTTTGCTCAATTGCA
Organism: Elaeis oleifera; assembly: GCA_000441515.1. Classification (NCBI taxonomy): domain Eukaryota; kingdom Viridiplantae; phylum Streptophyta; class Magnoliopsida; order Arecales; family Arecaceae; genus Elaeis; species Elaeis oleifera. The sequence continues at coordinate 1,336,180 of KE504647.1, forward strand.
TGGCATGATCTAGCTTGTTCGGTAAGGAAATGAGCCGAGCTCAAAATCATTTAGTGTGACTCACAGATGACAAGCTTGTTCAGTTAACAGATGAGCTAGCTTGAACAGATGTTGCCCAAGCTTAGCTTGGGCCTAATAGTCCATTTCAGTTTGTTAGATGCAATATTTTTGTATATGATTTTATGAATATAATTGCCATTTTGAAAAAAAAATGTTATGCACATTTTGTGATTGGAATTTGAGAAGTTTACATGTCTCATGTGAAGCATGTTCCTAAATGATTCACAGGATATAATTGCAACTGGAGGGATTGATACAAATGCAGTACTTTTTGATAGGTCGGCAGGTCAGATCATATGTACACTCACTGGCCACTCAAAGAAGGTTTTATGCTTTCATTCTTTTCTTCCTGTATCTATTACAGTGATCTTTCTTATTTTCTTTGATTTCTTTAGTTGTCCTAATATCATTGGTATTTTGACTGAAATTTTAGGTTACCAGTGTGAAATTTGTACCTCGGGATGACCTTTTTATTCTGGCTCAGGAGATAAGGTTAGTCATTAGCTAAGCATCTTGTTGTTGTTGTTGTTGCCTAAGCATTTTTTACCCCAATTTTGCTGCTATGGTTTCATATTTCATTAGCTTGCTGAATGATCCTCATTTGTTGTCTGTGGGAAACTACTCTGCTTCATGGCTTATTTTGGAGAGCTTGAATATAAAATTAGTTTCTTAAATATGGGTTGCAATTCAAGGAATTTTGTCCTTCATGTTGTCATTTTTATTTATGCAACAAGCCTCAGTAGCTAGCTTATTTTTCTGTAAGTGAGATAATAAAAATAGGGATTTTATACTAACATCCTCTCTATGAGGGAATAAGCTAAATCTCAGCACTTTTTGTCATGGAATGATTATTGAGCTTCTATGAGTTCATCTGATCTGTCATAACCCGTTTTATGATGGGATGGTCTTGTCCTGACACATAAGATGGTATTCTATCCTGATGTCCTGTGGGACATTCCATCGGGCCTTGAATCCTTGGTGGTATTAAACCTGACTTGGATGCCAAGTCGGTTTGGTAGGTAGGTCTTGGGTTAGGGTTTAATTGCAATTAGCTTAATCAAGCAGTGTAGAACCTTATATTGCTCTTTTTCTCCCACAAATAGAAATCACCTTCCTTGCCCCAAAAATAGACCACCTCGACTTCTTACTACAGGTCAGTAGCTCGTAAACTATCTATCTAGACATCAGTGGTCCACAACCAGTGGAGCTACCTATCTACCTAACTCCTTAATGAATGGTAGCTAACTTCTAATAGACCAAGACTTATGTGCAAGATTCCAGGAACCAATACTGAGGCCCGTATCGGTTTTGGTCGGTACCGTACTGTACCACATCGATAATAAAAAATTCAGAAAAATCTCACCCAATGGCCAAAAAAAAAAAAAATCAAATTGAACCGGATCTAACCGGTACCATACCGCACCGTATCGGACCAAACCGCCACGTATCGGGCGGTTCAGGCCGATACCGTACCGAACCGATCGGTTCAGTCCGATTCAGACCATTTTCCGAAAAATCGGTCTGAACTGAATCGGTTCCCCACCGGTACGGTACAATACGGAATGTACCAGCCGGTATGGAATACCATGCTTATATGACTTGATAAGGTAATGAAAATCATATCTACCTCCTTCAGACCGGAGATTGCTTTTCTCTATCATGAATCAGATTAAAGTGCAGATCAAAGAAAATGGTCAATATTTTAGGACTTAGGGGTTGAACTCGAGATCGTGCATCTTCCCTTTTTTCATACTTTAACCTGTGTGATTTAGGTGAGGAATTCAACATTGAGTGGTTTGCATGGCTAAACAAATATGTTTGACAGTTCAAGCAGGCTTCCCCACTTTCAGTATTTGGCATAGGTGACAAGTCACATGGCTCAACCTAGGTAGGTCAAATAACATTGGGTTGAGTAATTTTTTTTTAAAGGTTGTCAAATTGGCTGGGCAAGGTCAAGTGGTGGACCCCATATGACGTTGGCAAATGCTTAGGTGCTTAAGTGGTTGCCTAGGATGGAAAGTCTTCTGAGCAGGCTTTGCTGTATTGTACTGGTACTAAATCGGTACACTCTCATACTGCACTGACACTCAGCATATCTTGCTGTCTCATATTGTATTGCATATCGACACTGTAGTAGGATGGTATTGGTACGGGGTTTGGTACTGAGCGGTGAACTTTGTTTCCAAGCTTTACCTTCAATCACATGCATGAACAAGGAAGTAAATATGTCATGTGTGTGTGTGTGTGTGTGTGTCCTATTTCACCAATATAGGCATCATTAAACCTATTTTCACACTTAGAAAGTTGAAACAACAGGATCCATAAGAAGAGAGCAGCAACAACATTGTTGCCATTACAATGACTAACGGTTCGCAGAACATGACCAGCTCCTAGCAAGAACCAAGAGAGTAGGAACCAGTAGCTGCAGGATGGGCCACATCCAACGACCATCAAAGAGGAACAACCAGAACTATAATGGAAATATTAGGGGAAAAGGAAAGAATGGTAAGATGAAGAATGTGTTGGAGTAAAAAATGAGAAAGAAAATTTAGAAAGAGGAGAAGATGAAATTTATCTAAGGAAGAAGAAAGGAAAAGAATATACACAACCTTTGTGCTATTGCTGGACACTACATCCATTTTTGCAACTTGGAGCTGCTGATTGACCTATTGGTAGCTGTTGATAAGTCCACTAGTTGCTACAAGGCTGATACTGGCCTTCACTGCCCTCTTTCATTTTCATATGGAGACTTAACAGGGAAAAAATGGGAAGAAAATAACCTTAAAGCAGCAACATTTAAGTGGTCTTGACCCAGTGGCCTGGCCAAATTAAACGCCTAGGCATGCAGGTGGCCACTTTTGACAGCAATTTGTTTTTTAAAGAAAGGGAATGAGATCCACCAGCACTATAGTTATTAAGGTCTCAATGCTTGGGGATCACCATTCAAGAATCAATTCTGGAACATCTGTTTTTATAAGAAATGGAGTGTGACTGTTGGGGCCAGTACCCATTCATTTCTGTTGATTCTTATTTGGGGAATCTTTCTTTTACCTTAGTTTATTCAAGCTTTTTGCAGTCCACCTCATCCCCCATCCCCCCCCCCCCTCCTTTCCTTTTTCATGGGCCTTTCTCTAGTGCCATCATCATCTCTTTCTTGTAGTGCTTGTCTTTGACTCTCTGTTTCCCAATCAATAATGCAAACAGTTTGAGACAATAATGTTCTCTTGCATAAGCATGCTTCCAAACATAGTGAAAGTCCTTTACATTGGTGTGGTTAATTTTTTAAATTTTAGGATCCTCTATAAATTTCAAAAGCTAAATACCAGCAAAAATCCACTGCTATTTTCATTATTGTAACTTATGCTGCACTTTCCAAAATGGCCATGTTTATGGAATAATGTAACTATAAGCTGTGCTTCAAAAAGACTAAACTGTAAAAATATTAATAAAGTTGCAAAGTTCATCATCTAGCATCGGATATATCACAAAAAATGGAAATGTTATGTTGCATATAATTTATAAGATTTGTAAAACTGAAGATTGTCAGTTCTGAGTTGATTTGTTTTATATTCTGCTGCAGACTGTTCGTGTATGGCAAGGGACTGAAGAAGGGAATTATAATTGTCGACATATCTTGAAGGACCATAGTGCAGAGGTATCTCAGCTACAGAAACTTCAAACTTGTTTCATTGCAAAATATTTGGGTGCTGTATATTCTTTTTTCTAATCAAAGTGGTGATAAATGACAATCCTGTTTTATGCAAGAAGTCTTTACTTTTTAAACATGACTAGCATTTCAATAATTTGAAAAGTTCATATTAGCTAAAGTTATATAATTAATTTGGTGGTTCATGGCGTGTTGCTTATCTTTGAAATTAAGGTTTCTTCTATTCGATCATTTTTCATCATAACTATATGCTGTTTCTGTATATATATGAAAAATTAATTGCACCGTAGTTTCCTTTAAAAAAAAAAACTTCAATTGCATCATGGTAGTCCCTATATGTTGAGTTTAGTATTTTGCTATGGCTATGCTAACTGTTTAGGTAAAACTGCTCTTGACATGATTCCCCAAAGTCTTGTTAATATCGAACCTTCATGTGCTAAATTGCTGCAAGGTTTGTGTTGAAGATAATTTGTGAGATCAAGTTCCCACATGGAATTTTATCTGTAATCTATCAGAGAGGGTCACACAAAGTAGAGGCATTTCTTTTCTCAATGGAACATTTCTATTTACCGTCTTAAAGTCTGAAAATGTGAAAGACCAGTTGAAAAATATGTCCATATACGTGATAATGATATACACGTTATTTATTGCTATGCCACATAATGGTTATCCACTGCCCAAAAGAAGTTTGTAGAAATGAGAATGAAGCAAATTTTAAGAGTAAGTAAATGATTCAATGATCTGATCAAATAACTGCTGCATCTGAAATCACTTCTTATAATATCCGGTATTGACCATAATTTACAAGAACATTCTGTAGTATTAATTAGAGGAGTAAGGATTTAAGATTTACCCAGTGTGAGATGTCGCATTATTCAAGGAACCCTAGATACTGATTGGAGGATTGTAAACAAGGTTGCGAAGATAGTTTGCTTAGTTTTAGAGGAATGGCTATGCAGAATTTGTTGAACAGTTTATGGGAACAGCACTCATCTCATCATAGATGTTGTCTGTTGAAAGAGAACTAGTGGAAGTATAAACAATATGCACCCTGGATTTATGCTTAGTTACGAAGATAGCTGCACCATATCCTATCTCATATCTTATTCATGGGGTGTTTCAAGAATTTGTATGGTAGCTTTCTTGATGTCTTTGTTCATGCATGTTACTTGGTGAAGCTATTTTAGTTACAGTTCTTACCACTGACTTTAATTTATATTTTACTTTTCAACCAGGTACAAGCAGTTACGGTCCATGCAACTCATAAGTACTTTGTAACTGCTTCTTTGGACAACACTTGGTGTTTCTATGATCTTGCTACTGGATCATGCCTCTCTCAGGTTCTCTCTCTCTCTCTCTCTCTCTCTCTGTCTTTCTCTCCTCCTCTGTCTTCAGGCATAAGAACAATCTTGTAAACACCCCAAGGATAACTAATTGATAAGATGCATATGCAGGTGGGTGAAGCTTCAGGAGAAGAGGGCTACACTTCAGCTGCCTTTCACCCTGATGGTCTTATCCTTGGAACAGGCACTTCTGAAGCTCTTGTTAGAATTTGGGATGTAAAATCTCAGGTAGAAGCATACAGCATTTGCAGTCAATATTTTGATGGCTGATGTTGTGCCTGTTCTTGAAAATTTTAAGCATTCCTTGTCTCATGTTAATGTAAACATGGTTATTTGCAGTCAAATGTTGCGAAATTTGATGGGCATGCTGGAGCAGTCACTGCCTTGTCATTTTCTGAAAATGGCTATTCCTTGCGGTATGTGATCTTTTTGTAAATGCCGAGACATCAACGGACAGCTTATTCACCTTGTTCGTATGTGTTGTGTCCTTGACTAGACTGCAGCTCTTGATGGTGTCAAGCTGTGGGATCTTCGGAAGCTGAGGAATTTCAGATCCTTTACTCCCTATGACTCAGATACTCCGACAAACTCTGGTAACAAAAAAAGAAAAAAAAGAAAAAAACTCTGATATGGTTGTGAAAATCCCTCACATGCCTCGAATTGTTATTTCTGGTTCTGCATCCTAAAATTTAATGGAAGCTCATTTTTTTGATTGGTTCATTTTCACACAATAAACCATAGATTATCTCGACATTACAATAACGTGACTGTTATTTCCCTCTACAGTCGTGCTCACTTTTGAGATCTTTAATTGTCTTTTGGTTCAACTAATAAACTTTTAGCATACTGATGGTTAACTAGATGGTTCATGTCATGTTACTCCATAACTGAAACTTTCGTATAAATTTATCTCCACCGACCATGTTTGCTTGTAGGATCTGCATGCAAGTTTTTATTCCCAGAAACTAAAGTTCATTTTGGAGTTGTCTTCAATGTTCTGAAATATGCACTGTTGTTGAGCTAGAAATTTTACAAAATTATTGTAACGGTATTCTAAATTTATAGAGTTCATATTCCTGTCTTAGTAGCATATGTAACTCTTGTCTATATGTTAGTTTTTTTTCACTAAATTAATTACTTTAAGCATTTCTGCTAATCCATAGAAACTATGCTGTTACTTGCAGTGGAATTCGACTATAGCGGAAGCTATCTTGCAATTGCAGGTTCTGATATAAGGTATGCTTCTGAGGAAAATTCCTTTGCAGAATAATTTGTCTCAGAATTAGGTTACATGTAAAGGACGATGATCAGATGCTTCCACGACATGCCCAGTCTGAGGCACACTTGCCAAAATCCTTTTCTATACAATCATTTCTGGTGATTGATCAGGTTTATTTCAAATGAATTGATGCAGGGTCTACCAAGTTGCCAGTGTAAAGATGGAATGGAATCATATTAAGACATTCACTGATTTATCAGGCACAGGTCTAGACACGTTCTTATGATCATAAATTTGCCAATCATTTTAATTTAAGAATCCATTTATATTCTTTTCTCCGTCTTACGTTTATCGGTTGTCTCTATGGCCGGGGAAAGTGACATGCGTAACAATCCATTTATATTCTTTTCTCCGTCTCACGTTTTATCGGTTGTCTCTATGGCCAGGGAAAGTGACATGCGTCAGGTTTGGAGCAGATGCAAAATACATGGCTGTTGGTTCCATGGACCGTAATCTCCGCATCTTTGGGCTCCCAGGGGATGGCCCAGAAGAACCCAGATCACCAGATCACTGATTTCAACTTACGAAGTAGCCAGAGTCATATTCTTTGCGTCATCACTTAATCCTTTGGTACTCATGGGGACGCTGGACGTCCCTAGGCCCAAGATCATCCGTTAACCGTTGGATGCCCCCTTGTATGTTAAATGCAACCAGGATCCTGGATGGAAGCCCTAAATATGATGGCTTTTTAGGTAGATGATGTCCTGTAAAACATGTTGTATCGTAGTTTTGAGTCACCGGTGAAAAAGCGTACAAACTTTATTTATCTGTGATTCTTGACATTGTTCCTTGTTCGGTTGTCTTGATTTCTCGGGAAAAATCTATATTCTAGTTTCATTTGTGAAAGGCTTTTGAAAAGGGTTCGTAGAAAGGGGACAAAGCATAAATGCTTGATGCAACTGGATGTCCCAGCGGCGGTCGTGTATTTGTGGCATCATCATCCAACCGAGAAGCATGTTGAAACAGTGGTGCGACTGGGTGACTGCAATGTGAAAATGTGTCATCTACTGGCATTGATGATCTTCAGGTATTTGTATCGGCTATCTTTAACTGTGAAGCATGTTAGGTGGTGCGAGCTTGTGATTCTGGATGTCACGCGAAATCAAATAGTCACTGAAGTGGTGCCGCTAGGTGGTCGTGGATGGGTAGTTCTTGTTATTACTCCGGGAAAGCAACATATAGACCGTAGATTATAAGCTGCAGAAATATATGGCTTATGACAAATTATATTTAATTAAAAAAGGTTACCGATCAGGGGATTAACTGAGCAGCAATTGATGGATGGAGTGGAATGATGTCTGTCATGACCATCAAGGCCTTTCGTGCACGCACGCTCATCTAGTCACACTTTCGGGCTGCTTTGAGATGCCTGATCATGCATGGTCATGTATGATCATGATTGGAGTTGAATGTGTGCGAAAGTCCAAAGAGTGTTGCTTCGGTCGGTCTTCTGTAGAATTTGAAACTCAAAGATCCGTAGATGCTTCGCCAGAAGCAGCAATCGTTCTCAGAATGAAGCTATTAGGAGTCAATCCTTGGATGGATTCAAGAAATGTCACATATTTTGCAGTTGAAGTTAATGAATGTAGGACCATGAAAGGTTCGAAGATGTAGTGGTCGCCCTCAAATTAGGGTAATCAGGAGTGAAACCTTAGAATAGTCCAAGGAGCGCCATACCGTTTGGGTTAGAAGATCAAAGAGGAATTATAGATGCAAATGCCAAAATCAGGATTTCAAGTAGCTTGGTGTTCCGTAGACGATGAATTCTCAGTGGTGGATAGAGGATCATGGACCACCAAAGCTGTGGGCCTCTAGCTTAAGCAACTGAGATTGTAATGCTTGTAGTAGAATTTTAGTTGTGGCAACTACTATGCAAGAGTAGTGGTTTAGACGTAAATGAGGGCATCTAGTGCGAGGGTGAATTGTTATAGATATGGTTGCAGGCTCATTGCAAGGGGTGTTGAGATGGGCACAACACCGTGTGGCGGAGGATCTTGTGTGCCCCAAAAGTTGCAATGCTCCTTACTTTCAAACCTTTGGGGAGATCATCAAGAAGATGCCTCATTGGGGTATTCAAGGAATAATGGTTAGTCATGTAGCATCGTTGTGGCATAATATTAAGGGGACTGGGAAGCTTGATATTTGGCACGATGGTGGACCAAGATATATGTGGATATCTGAGGATTTTTCATTAAGAGGTGCAGTGCTTTGGACATGTTCCCAAATGCTCTAAGCTCGTAGGATACGAACGTGCTGTGGCAAGATTGTAGGACAATGAGGTTCTCCACTCGGATAGTCTCGTATAAAGGTAGTCTCATATAAAGGTGTTTAGGGTAATGTTGGTCGGACAAGCTGGCCATTATGCAAAAAATATTCCATGAGGTCAACCTTAAGGAGTTTTTGAACGATCCTATGCATTCTTAATCTCTGTGATGGAGCATAAAGATAATAGGGCACTAATCGGGCAATGATTTGGTCCATCTTGATAAGTAAGCCTGGTAAGCATTGCAAGGGATGATGTCTTGCATGGATCTAAAAGAGTGGGTCAGCCATAGAGCATAAATGTAATTTATAGAATATCAGCTATATAGGAAAATTCTGTCCATCGCTTCTGGTGGAGAAAACTGAGGTGGAGCACACTGCTCAACCGAATTGGGCCACGTAGCATAAGTAATAATGAAGACAGCATCAATTTTCAACACCATAGAGATTTAATGAAGTTCAGCTTTTTTTTTTTTTTTTCTAAATTTTTTCTGATGAAAATATCTTTTCCTCCAAGATGCCATATTTATTTATTTTACTCATGCTTAATCAGGATATTATAAATAATAACAAGCCATCGTAACAATCAATAGGATGTTACAGAAAATAATAGGATATCATAATAATGATATGACATTCTTTTACATCATATGAATAATTAGTAGAAGGTAATATTACTGACACAAGATATCATACCTAGCATATGACATCCAATTGCTTTTTATGATATCTTATTGATTATTATTTTTTATGATATCTTATTGATTATTATCACTTTCTGTTATTTTCTATGATAGAATTTGCATTCTATAAATAATTATCGAAAATAATACTACCGATATAGGTAAGGGTGTGCATTTAGTTTTTAGTTCAAACCGAACCGAAGTTCTAAAATATCGAACTTCCAAATTTATATTTTATAGAATCAAAAATCAAACCGAAGTCGCCTAAAACCAAACAAACTGAACCAAATAATTTCGGTCTAGTTCAGTTTGGTAATTTGGTTTTAGATTTCTCTGTACTGGGCTTTTGATTTTGGTTTGGGCTTATTAAACCCTTACGGTGGTGGACCGATGGTGGAACAATATGGCGAAGGTGAGGCAGCGGCGACGACAGAAGGGAGGGAGGCGAGGGGCGATGCGGTGGGCATTGAGGAAGTTGGCAGCGACGATGGAGAGGTGCTGGAAGAGGAGGGCAGGCCGTAGAGGGAGTGGTGGCATCCAACAGTCCACCATCCAGGGGCTGGAGGCCGGAGGCATCCAACAATATTGAGAAGCATTGATGTCACGCTCCAAATCCGGGACATAGCACGGTCATGCTACCGAGGGATGGAGCCCCCGATAACACGAAGCCAATCCTTCATAATCATCTAAAATTCATCAAATAAAAGATTCAATTCCATTATTCATCAAATAATTGAACCAATATTGGTTCAGAGCATCTAAATCCAAAAGCAAGTACCAACCCAAATCTCAACATTCATAATTACTTACTACAAGTTCGTAATCATCATTTATCTAAACCTCATTTATAAATTTTCAAACTTGCATCGCAAATCTTCAAGTCTGAATTCTTTTTTTTGCCGATCCTAACCTTATTCATCTGTTCAAACAAAAGAAAACAAAAAG
>KE504647.1:1350200-1382458 GCA_000441515.1 Elaeis oleifera
CTCTCTTCTTTTTTATATTTTTTTAAATCTGGGTTATTACAGTTGAGGACTTGAGGAGGACGATGAAGATGAGGCGGCAACAGAAGGGAAGCAGGCGATGGGCCAGGTGCTGGGTGCTAAGAAGGAGGTCGGTGGCGGCAATTGAGATGCATTGAAAGAGGAGGGCAGGCCGTAGAGGGGGTGGTGGTATCCGACGATCCACCATCAAAGGGCTAGAGGCCGAAGGCATTCAATGGTATTGAGTGCCGGGGATTAGAGGAGGCGCAAACGAGGCATGGTGGAAGGGAGGGAGGCGATGGGCGGGGCAGTAGGTGTCAAGAAGGAGGTCATGAAGAGGCACTGGAAGAGGAGGACAGACTGCAGAGGGGTGGAGGCATCCGACGATCTAAGTACTAGGCTACCAGTAGGCGAGGGGATTATCAAATCTAGGAGAAATTAATGCATACCAGCACTGGTGCACCAAGTCCAAGTGAACCAAAATCTAGGGCAAATCTTGAAGCATATGCATAGTGGATAGTGCGCAATCGAGAATTAGTGAAATACAAGGGATAACGTGGCGTGTTATCTACTTTAGGATTTGGTGCAATCAAGTTAGACTTAATCCAAGTAATACTTAAATCAAATCTAAATATTAAACCGAAGGATATTAGATAATTTAATTTCGATTAATCGAAGTTATCAAATTAAAAATCGAAAATCGAATCGATTAACAAATTTGGTTTTAAACCAAAACCAAAATTTTCAAGATAGAATGAACCAAACATCAAAATAATTAATGATTTGATTCGATTTTTAGTTAACCGAACCATTTGCACATTCCTAGATGCAGGATGTCATACCAAACATATGACATCTAATTGCTTTTATAACATCCTATTGATTATTGCTTTTTATAATATCTTATTGATTATTATCACTTTCTGCTCTTCTCCATGATATTCTATTGATTATTATGATATTTTGTTATTTCTATAAGATCCTATTGATTGTTTTATGATGTTATATTATTATCTAGGATATTTTAACCAAGTATGAATAAAATAGAGTAAAAGACAATATTTTCGAGAGAAATAACATTTCCATTAGAAAAATATGAAAAAAAATTTAATTCTATTAAATTCCTTTGACATTAAAAACCGATGTCTCGTATTATTAATTGCACTACATGGTCTAATCCGATGAAGCGATGTACTTCACCTCAATTTTTCTCCATCGAGAATAGTGGACAAAGAATTTCTTCAACTCTATGTTATGCTTTGGAGTCTGGCCGAGGATCATTGTTGGCCAAGAAAATCGTGCTAAGGAGATGACAACGTGGCATAAGGATTATGCAAGTTGAATATATTATTTGATCGATAAATTTGGATGCAGGTGTTGCAATAGTACATAGGGATGTGCAAGTAAGCTGTGGACCAAGAATATGGGACAATATGGCCATGGATCTTAAGATTACATTTGGTGCATTTTCAGATAAAAGTAATCTGGATTATCTGCAATCTGAATAGATTACCAGTAATATTGATTACTGTGTTTGATACATGCAAGTAATATTGCAGTAAAATTACTGAAAATTTTGATTGACATGTTTGGTATGACAATCAGATTACTGATAATATAACATCAAATTCTCAAAATATTTTAAATCAAATTATTAATTTAGTATTTTAAACTATTTATCTAATTTTTTAATGATAAAATTATTATATGAAAAAAAATTTTATACTATTTATAATACTCATTCCTATTATTATTATTATTATTTTATTTTTTCCTCCCTTCCTTCTCTTCCCTCGCATGCCACGCCCCTCCCCCTCCCCCTCCCCCGATGGCCTTCGCCACCTCGGGCCTTTCGTGCCTCCTCCCACTTGCACCGCCTCCTGGCCCCCCGATAAACCCGCACCTGCCTGTCGTGCCTCCGGCATCGCACCCTGGCCCCTGGCCACCTGCGCTGCCCTGACCACCGCACCCACCCCCCTCGACCGCCCGTGCCACCCTTGCTGCCCGTGACTCCATCGCCCGCGCCTCTTCTCTCGACTCCCCTCTCTGGAAGTTAACACCGCCGCACCGTTTTCCCTTCGCCATGTTGTCTTCAGCATCGCTGGCTCTGCCCGCTCTGACCGCAGTGCCGGGAGTTCCTTCGTCTGTGATGGCAGTCGGGGCCATGCGCAGACATGTCTAGCTCGACGACCGCATCCTCCGCCTCTGGAATGCCTCTCTTGTCTGCACCTACCCCGATCCGCATCTCCGAGGACATCTCCCACCTCATCTAGCTCGATTGGGGAGGTTGAGGAAGAGGTCGTTGGGGAAGAGGATGACAGAGGAGGCTGCCTGGGAAGAGGATAACGAAGGAGGTCGTGAAGGAGGTTGGGGAGGAAACCATGCAGGGAGGGGGCAAGAGAGGAAGATAGTTTCGTTCAAAATTTTTTTATAAGATTATTTAAGTAATGATAATTTAGATAGCCACTCTCCTTGATAATCCAGATTATCTTATGAAAGATAATCTGAATTACTAACCCAAAATACATACCAAACATGATAATCTGATGAAGTCTCTTTAAATTGTCAGCAATCTAAATAGATTATCAGCTACCAAATGCAACCTAAGAGTCATGTGCGAACATGCATGAGAGTATGCAACACCTAAATCATGGCACAAGAACCCGTGGAAAGTTTGGTTACTGAAACAGCGAGAGCTCGGATGTGCACAGTCAATTGTAGTTTCCAGGGATCGTAGTGTGTGTTGGCTTGATAGTTCGGCTGAGCAAAACTAAAGACCGTTTGCCTTAACCTCATGTAGCGATGGCATTACATGGTCGTACCATGTATGGTTGGTCTAGATATTCGAAGGACATTGATGGGTGGCACAAAGGACGGATCGTAGCATGAAAGTACTATGCTAAAAATCATGATATCTTGGATGAGCGGTACATTGCTTGTGGGACAAAGCCATGGAATTGGCACAAAGATCAGATTGCAAAGCACTCTTTTGAGTCTACATTTTGACATAAAGATGCACATGAGTATTACATTCGACGCCACAGGAACAGGAACACTTGCTTGCAAGCACTCGAGGATATTTGTGTTCAATTTAACAGAGCTGGCAAATAAAAGTGCAAGTTTGGTAATGTAGCCTTGTTTGCTTGCATTCTAAGACGCTGCACGGATGTTGAGGCAGGGCAAACATTCACCCAGTTACAAGTGCTGTCCTTTGGCCGAAGGACCAGCACTTGTAACTTGACGGATGGGGAAGTGCAGAGACGAAAAGGATCAATCTATCCGTCTGGAAAAACGTGTGGGTGAATGTAAAATTTCTCAAATCGCACTGCCTGCTACCCTAGCTGAAGCTGTTACTAGAGCAAGGGAAAATAAAAAATGGAGATCAAAATGTCAATGAACATAAACAAACGGATAATCGTAGACTGGTTTCGGGAATTTACTTCCCATTTAGACTGAGGAAAAGCACTGCATGGAATATCTGACCTCATAAATCCTTTGCTGCGACTGTTCATCCTATGTTCTAAAGAACAAAATGAAATACAACACCAATGCTGGCCTATTTCAAGAATAATTCTATCAAAATTATCAAATCAAAATCTACTTATAAACAGGCATTGACACCGGAGAGCCATCAAAGTTCTAAAGAACAAATTGACAAATCTAGATGGGTGCAAGGTATATCATTATACGCTTCTCCATGTAGACAAGACCAATCAGCTGAAAATCACCAGTGTCAAGCATGTATCCATAGAAGCAACTGCCATCCTTTATTTAGATCTATCAAACGACTCTTAAAACTTCAACCTCAAACTAAAGGACAGTCAGCAGATCTCAGGATGGCATGCTTTTTTTATAATCTTTTTGTGTTTGTGATCATTCAACAATAGGTGCGTCAAACAGTTCAACATAATGCCCTCAAACACGAAAAGAGTACAGTCCCTCCAGACTTCGGAGGTTACCCAGCATTGCAGATGGCAACACATCACATGACATCTAACTCAAGAAATTGTAATAAAATCAATTGAAACTACGATCATTGCTCTAAAAGAAAAGTTGAAACAAATGAAAACAAAATGATATACAACAACAATGCTGGCATCCAACCAACAATTATGTGTGATATTGTGATGAATGAGCGAAACCCCATAACTGCAAAAGCAAATGGAGAAACTCAGAGAACTCTCATGCAGCAACTATATACTGAAAATTAGTACCCAATAAAGCATTACATATCATTGTGAAATTTATTAAAACATGCAACATATTACAACATTTCTAGGTAGCAACAAGCATTAAATGGGCATAGCTTGTCTATAGATTGCAGGTAGCAGTAAATGATCCATAATGTCATGGTGTGAGGCCACTCTTCTTACTCTAATAAATCAGAGACTTAATCTGGTGCAATTTCATTAAAATGTTAGATAAAGGAATAGTTGATGTCGGATTTGGGCATTTTGCTGTTTTTCCACGAGATAAATTAAGATGAGGATTTAAAGTACATTCATATATCTGGAATTTACTAGTCTTGATACAAAGATCATTCTAATAATTTAAGACCGACATCAAGAGTTTATTTAGCTTTACTTTCTCTGGCATTAATGTTTGAATTCAATTCATGGATCACAATAAGCAAAGGGTACTACAGAAAATTAAGATGCATCAACTGATCCTGAATGTGCATTCTTATGCGACAAGTTGATTATGCAACTGGTTCATTACATGGCTGGCTATTATATATTATACCTCTTATCCCATACCAGGAAAGAAAGAGACAATATCTATGAAGAACTTAATAAGAATGTTAGAGCAGAACACGAGAGTTCTTAGTTTGTTGAGCCAGAGATCGAACATTTCTATATTGGAGTTCACAGAAGAATCACTATAGGGAGAATAAAGGTCTAGATTCTCCATATAATATTCGAGCAATGAAACTAAAAGTTCTCCAGCAAATCAGACATCACGCATATGGTTTCTGATAGCAAAAAATTTAAGTTAACCAATATTAAGATTTTATATCAGAAATCATTGCAAGTTTGGCTGGAGGAGAGATATGGACTTATCATTCTATTAGGCCTAAACTTTATGCCCTTGAGTTTATTTTATTGGGCTAGAACCTATGGTAGGGCTCTGGATTCTGGAATCTCGAGGACCGGCCCACATGAAAAGCCTTCTAGTCATTTTCCACCTAAAAGGTCGAGAACTTGGCAATGTGATATTATGGGGACACATGGCTGCATGCCTGCACCATTTCTTTCTCAATGTCAGTCGTATCCTTCCAAATCTTCTTTCTTTTATTCTTTACATTTGCTGTGGCTTTGGCAATTTTTCCACTCTTTTATTGTCTTGGCATTAAACCACTAATAATGATTGCATGCCATTGTTACCAGACTATAGCCACAAAATGGTGCCTTTTAAGTATTGATGGGGGTGCTCTGCCCAAAGATGCAACTAAAGATTTCAGGCTTGCCCTCTGTTACTAAAATCGAGGTCTAGGTTCAAGCTTGAACTATATTGAAAAATTTGGGCCCTACCATTACCCATCCTGATTGGACAACCTAAGGCTTGGCACCAAAATTCAAACCGTTGGATATAATCTACTATCTATAAAGTGCTCACTATCAAAAATTATGTGATTTGGAAATCCTTAATCCCTAGCCTATGCATCCTATAACAAAAGACATGCATTATTTCATATTATTTAAACCATCCATTTTTAATCACCGGATGCATGAACTAGGGATCTTCAAACTTATTATTTTGACAAAAGTTAGAGAGTACATCACAAAAGCGCCCCCCACCCCCTCCGCCCCAATCTGATCAAGACCGGCCTTATTAGAGTTGTTGTGTGGACACTCATGTATATGCATCTACGTATATATTGGATTGGCTTCCCTCAAGTGGATCTCTACTCAGATTTGGCCAAGTCTAGATTTCATGATGGGTCTCTTACATCGATAATCCAAGCGACCGGATGTGATCAACTACCTCTAAACTACTTGCACATTAAAAATCATATGAATTGGAAACCCTAACCTTTGCATCAAATGGTCAAAAAATTAAATGTCGTTTCATGTTTATTAAACCATATCTAATTTTTGACCACCGTATAGACTAGGGATCTCTAAATTACATGATTTTTGATGTCTAAATCAATGATTATTGTGCTCGTACCAGGCTTAGACTAGTTGCCTAGTGGCATGGTTCAGCACACCCCCTTGCTGTTCCATGTCGGGTCCATATTGATACAACAAAGAGGGTGGAGGAGAGGGAGAACGAAGGGAGGAAAAGAGAGATAAAGGGAAAGAGAGGGAGACGTAGCAAGGGGGAGAGAGAAAGAGGTCAGCGGAGGGCCACAGAGACATGCAAAGGGTGGAGGGGGGCCGCATTACAATGTTCTCTTTTACCTATTCCAATCTACCTTCCTTCTTTTCTTCTTCCTCTGCTTCAATCTTCTTTTATCTTACATTCCCTAAAGTTCCTCTCTTATTTTCTTGCTTTAATTCCTTCTACCGTCTCACCAAAGAATCTGCAGTATCTAGTATTATGAACCAAAACAGTACAGAAAATAAACTTTGTGTTTATGCAAATACAAGTTATAGAATGAATGTGTTTAGAAAATGATGTGGCTATACAGATGACAGTTAGCATCTGCAATCATCATTAACATATCAATTGGAAAGATGATACCATCCAAACTATCAGGGTGCACCATACCAATGTTACTTTACAAGAATGATAAAAGTCCCCTCTCCCACCCCCAAAAAGCAGACTTGATATTACCTCAACATTCTTTAATTCAAATTCTGCACTATGAGCCAAACATGAGTTCCCAAATGTTTCACTCGGGCCGCTCGTTCCATGTAATCTTTTAACAAGAAAGAAAAAGTTAGGAGAGAATAATTTACATGTTGCAGTTATTAGTAGTCACATCCATTTAAAAAAAATGCAAGGTCGTACAAGTCTGCATTACTTGAGGGAGGCAGAAGTCATTAGAATTTCAAAATCAAGAATATTGCATTATTGACAGAAAAGAAATAATTTACTTACAAATCTTCATCAAGGCATAATGCAAAGCTTCCACCCCACCAAATGCCAATAGATCATTCAAGCACAAGTAATAGTATCGATTTGAACCTATGCAGTATCCCAATATTAGAGAGGGAGGAGGGAAAAGATAATCAAGAAGACATTTGGCATGCTTGGGTTACATTAACTGATATAGACACACTGATGGCTAAAATATTTTCATCTGACGTCACTCTTGCACCATATAGATTCTGACTATACAAATCCCTGAATTTCTTTTGCATAGTCAAATCATCACAATTACTACAAAAGGCATACACAGGGACACAGTAAAGATGTACCTGCTATGAAATAACATGAATCTAATAAGCCACAAAAAGTAAATAGATGTGTATGAAACAGGCTTCTAGCAGAATATGCAAAGTAAAAGTGCTCACATTATCTTTCCTTTTTATCTTCTCTTCAGATATAGCAACTTTAGCAAAGAGAACCACCAAACTGTACTCATCTATCTGGGGTAAGTTTCACCATTTATGATCTGATCTATTCATACTTCCGTAGACTTCAAAGATCCAAAGTTCGATATTGAGTTTCAAATTAGATAGATCTTAAGGCAAGACCACTGCCATTGGAACTATTTCTCGATTTTGAGTGGTAATGACATGTTAATTCGGCAATGTGACCCAATCCCCTCTTAACAGGTCTTTCACCATTTTCAGGAGGAAAGGAGAAAAAAGCACTCACCACTCTACCTAAACCCCTACTGAGAATTGTTGTAAGGATCCCTAAATACAATTTACTCATGATACTGGTACATATAACTGGCTTATGGTTCATTCATAAATTTTTATATGCAAACTCTGGATCAATTATTGCTGAAGTTTTGACATATTATACAACAGCTAATGCCATCAGTTTGTTTAGACTGATTTCGTCACAACCCTAAGGCCAACCATTTTCCCTGCTCATAGATAATTCTTTATTTACCTCATCACCAGACATCAGAAAATGTGTTATACCATCCGTTCAAATTTAATTTTCCATAAACCCCCAGAAGCTTCTTCATAGTTAACAAGTACTTGTGGAGATTAAGGACGAGCATAAATATGACATTCCATAAACTTGGATTCATGAGTGCAAGAAATTATGATTATAGGGCTTACAGATCTCACTTTTGTCAATCTTCTTATGAGATAATCACATAAGGTTTTATGATGTTCATGAATATGAGAACATTGCATGCTAATAGAATCTGACTGTTGAACATTCAGTTGATATAAAAGATATGAATTTCTAACCATTAGCAAATCACAAATAGTTGATACTAATACCATCGTGACTCTTGAAAGAGATTGAGTTGAGGTATAAGAGTGTCCAGTGAAAGAAATCCCACTTTTACCACATAGCTTCCGGCAAAACTGAACTTAAAAGCCTCTTTCAGAAGCTCTCTTTTCCAAATATTATCAGAACATGATAACAGATATTTCTTGTTAAAATTAGATCCTAATGCCACCATCCAACCTACCGCAAAACTTCCACTTTGACGAGTTTGAGAAAGACATTCTCGATTAACTTTTAAATGCATAGAAGTTGAAATGCAGCAATGGAGAAAAGGAAATTTTTTTTGACAGTATGATGATTACCAGTTGCTCTAAAGAGCCTTGGCTCACCGTATATGGTAGTGAACACAAAAGTTTGGATTGTTCCCTGTCCAGAAACAATATGATGAGTGTAAACTTCAAGACACTGGAAAAGCAACATAAGCAAACAAAGGATCATAATAAGATCAGATTGCAGTGTGAAAGATTTAGGGACTTTCCTGGTATTTCTTTAGATGTAGGCCTTAAAGGGCTATCCAGCAGACCACCAAATATAGCACCTTGCATATCTCCTACAATCTAGAAAGCATGAACACATCTCAAAATAATTATTTAACAACATATGCATTTACATGTATGTGCATGCACGCATGCCCGGTGGTATCACAAAACCAATAGCCTTTAAGCAGAGAACAAAGAACATTCCAAACTTAAAAGCAATAACCAGAAAAATTTGTCTCCAAACACAAGAATATACTCACTAGTAAACATGAACCTGGGAGAGTAACACTCCTACGGATAAGCGTGCGAAGTGATATCCCATGTTTCCACGTACTGCCCTTCATTGGCAGAGAGCAACAATAAATCAGGGAAAAAGGGACAAAAACCTTAAGTAGCTTATGTCAATAATCTATTGACAGCACACTACCTATACAACAAAATCCATTGGCACCCTTTCACAATATTAGGGAGAGATGACTGAAAAAACTCAAACAAATCTGCAGATATAAATGCAGACTTTTCCGAAAGATATGAAAGATATTCTTCAGAATCACATGAAGCTGTTGCTTCTATAATTCCATTAGAGCTGTCGTTATTCCTCTCAGATACATGCTCCAGATTTTCTTTAAAAATCTCAACCGTTTCATCGGTTTCGCCTTCAGTTCTGCAGTCTTCGCTACAATCCAATGGTCTATTTTCCATGTGAAACCGCTGGACTTCCATCTTGATGGCAATGAGAGAGATGGTAATAATCTTCTACCATGTCGATGATCAGGTGAATTTGGCTTGTCCACATCAACACCGGAACTTGTATGGAGAAGAGATGAAATGTACGAAGAGAAAGTAGATTTCTTGGGACGAGTAGATTCCTCTGAAGAAAGTACCCTGCCTGCATGATGTGAAATGTTTATGCTGTATGATTGAATGAGAAACTAGAAATAAAGATACTAAAATATGCAAATGTGATGGAACAGAGATCATTAGTGGGCTCCGCTTTGTTCTAGAATCTGAATTTTTGTTAAGCAAGTAGCAATCAAACTTCAAGAATAGAGTGTTATAACCCATGCTATAAAAGATAAGTTACATAAATCAAATAAATTCTTCCCAGGAATGGATTGGACATTCCTAGAAAACAGATAAGATAGATCCATCGTTAAATGCTCAGCACCTCATCATGTTAAGATAGGGTAATTGGACTAGTAAATAAAATGTTAAACTAGAAAAATGCATGTTTTTGAAGAGACTCTTTTGCATCCTCTTTTAAAATTAACTCACCAACTCAATCTTGGGATATGGAAGTGGATATTTTTGCAACATGCATCAACTCAATCTTGGGATATGGAAATGGATAATTCTGCATCATGCAGTCATTTTACTCATTAATTAATTACTTCATTGCTTGATCAGGAAAGAGGTTCAGCTGAAGTGTGTTATGCAACCAAAAAGTGGATTAAAGCATATATGACATGATTGATACCTATCAATCCATCATAGTTAGGTTTTGAATGGATGAAAAAATTCAATTCACATCTTCAGAAGAACCGTCAAATTTTCAACATTGATGAGGAGATCGAGATACAAGTTATCAACAAAAGTATCACAAGAATTCTGCAAATCCTCCTCATCATCTTGTCTCATCAATAATTAAAAGATTATTTTCTCTAAATGCCCTTGTTAACTAGCAAGTCATGCAGATCTCATGTAGAAAGAAATGATCGAGATATCC
This sequence comes from Elaeis oleifera, assembly GCA_000441515.1. Taxonomy (NCBI): domain Eukaryota; kingdom Viridiplantae; phylum Streptophyta; class Magnoliopsida; order Arecales; family Arecaceae; genus Elaeis; species Elaeis oleifera. Next base: position 1,360,770 of record KE504647.1, read on the forward strand.
AAAATATGATGGGCATGGAAAGCAAGGAAATGTACTTGTTAAAGAATCAGAAAGGTGAAAAATAATGACGATCGAGTCCTAATCCAAGAATCATCATTCAAGTTAAAGCTAACAATATTGTTCTCAATAACATTTTCAAAATAGAAGCATTGTATCATTAATCAAGACAAAGCAGATAACAGTACTATGATGAAACTTTTTTTCACAACAGTTTCTTCTAAGGGATTCATGCAATAGCCAGGGATAGATTTTTCAATATTCACTGATCCACATATATGCTATTGGCTGAAGCTTCTTTTAAATCCCAATTACTTAATGAAAATTTTAAACCGCTATGGTTATTTCATTTGCCGCAGAATATCCCATACAAAAAACAAATAGCAAACTAAAAGCTTAAGGAACACTTTTTTTGCATATAGATGTCTGAATACATATTGAGGTTTGTTTATATAGTTAAATGAAACCCATAAGTCAAAACATAAATAAAATTAGTCCTGATCTAAGTGTCTGAAGAACTAAAACCTATTGCTGATCTGGCTATCGAAAAACTAAAATTAAAACAGAACAAATAGAAAAAGGGAATGTTAATGTTGAGCTGATTCCCTAGTTATCACTCATTTTGTTTCATGTTCTTATTGGTTAACTAAGCACATTTAAATGGTACTGTTTTAGCCATCAACTACCGTTCAAAATTTGCTTCCCAAAATTTCCTGAAATCACTCCATCTCAATTACCAGCCCTAGTTTTTATTGCACTCCTTTTTGTGTCTTCATATGAGTGGTTAAGATTCATTTTAGCGAATCATAATTGTAGAATTAAAGTTGTCACTGTTAGGATATAAAACTGTGAGTAATTTATAGTGGAATATAACGGTTGTCATGGAAAATCTGGGTTAACCTATATGTCATTTAAGACAAAAGGCACATCCTTCTTAGTTAACACCATGAAGGAATCTTTAAACAGACCCACAGAAAGTTTAGCTATGACTAACTAAAGATAAACCTAATTTAAACCTTAAGCTAATACTAATGCAATAGCCACCACTGCAAAGTTTCCTTGATTATCGACAAGTTAAAATCCCCAAGAATTCACAAAATCTCCATAATCCTTAACTCCCAATTCCAACCTTTCAATTGACTTACTGCCTCCCTTTCTTTCATAAACAATCGGATTTGCTGCTTCTCACTTCTGAATAACATGGCCTTTGGAACTTCCCTGTTGTTGAAATTTCCCCATGCTAAGTCCTTAATCTGGCATTGGGACTCCAAATGTTTAAGCAGAAAGGCTTCCTTCTCTGGTCCTTTTATAAAAATCTTTGTGACTATGATATGCCTGCCAAGCTCGCATGATCAAAGATCAAACTATAATGACGAGCAAACAAATCACAAGCCCTGACGTAAAGGCATCAAATCGATCATTTTTGATATTTTAAAAGCCTATAGCATGATATGTACTCGTAAACAAGATGGACAGCATCCACCGATTCTATCAAGAAACTCAAGAGAAAACGCAGAGCCCTACCATAGCATCCGTCCAACAGCGTATGATCATGGAAAAAAAATAAAGAATTAACTACAATTCCAAGAATCAAGATAAAAAAGAAAGAACGAATGCCCTCCAAAATTCATCTGATCACACACAGGCTTTAATCCAGAATATGTCAATCAAAAGAACACATTACCTTTCTTGATGTCAACTTGAAGTCACTACGATTAGAGAAATCGAAGGCAAGAAAAGGCAGTGTACCATCAGATTCCGCGACCCATCACGCAAGAAGAGGTGAAACATTTCGCAAGAACGGAAGCAAGAGGAAAGGATCGAGCAGGAGGCATTACCTGAGACTCATGGTCAGCGATGGGGGAAAAACCGGCGGCCGGAGGGGAGAGAGAGGACGGTGAGTCGGCAAGAAGACGGGAGAGCTTGTCCGCCACCTTGTCCCTCCATGAGAGCATGTTCTAGCGGCGACGTAGAGATATCGGAACCCTAGCCCTGGTCTTAGAAACCCTAGATCTCGTGAAGCGTACGGAGGTGGCGAGGCCTCTGTCTCTCTCTCACACTCGCTGGCCCGCTCGCTGCGCTTCGGTTGGGAGTTTGCACCGACGGACGGTGTTTTATGGTGCTTAGGGGAGCATTGGACACAGCGGCAGAAGGTGGGAGTCGTACGTGAAGTATCAAACGGATGGATGTGATTGGCCGACCTCCAAGACGTCATCCCGTTCTTTTATATATATATCATCAAAATAAAATTTTGTTTGTGCAAAACTCATCATCCATTATTTGGATAAACAAAATTTAATTTAGAGATTCGGACTATATGGGCAAATAAAATTTAATTTCTATAAATAAACTTGACCAAATAATTAGAGAAGGTAGATGATTAATATTGCATTCTCCCATTTAAAATAAATAATTAATAATAAAAAGTACATCTTTCTAATTTTCTCAAAAATAATTAAGACTATATCCTCACATCCAAATAATGATTAATATGAAGCGGCATGTTCTCCATTTAAATTCAAATCACATTTCATATTAAACCAACATTCAATGCCTATTAAAAAATAAACTAATTTTATTATTGAAATAATCATTAATGCCCTCTATTCAAATTTCTCTTACATCCCACATTGAACCAAATATTCAATGCCTATCAAAAAAAAAAAAAAGTTAGTTTTATTATTGTCAACACTTTCAAGCCTCTGAAATATATAAAAAATACATTACCTCACATAATAGTTTTTACTCATGAAGTTAAATTTCAGCTAAAATGATAACAATATAATTTTAGTCCATACAAAGTGCATTCAAAATAATTTCAATGCCTAGTCTATTTTTATTAAGTTTCTAAATTATATTATGTACTTCTATATTATAATAAATTTTTGATATGATAAAGTACAATATATTTATTATAATCCATTTGTAAAATATCATGATAATTCTTATTTAGTATAATATTTTGATATGATAACGTGTATATGGTAATTAATAATATATTATACTATTCATCATATATCAATTATATTTAGATAATTAGGTAAATTTGGTATCATATAATATAAATATAAAAATACAAAAATTACTGTACTAATGGTAATAGAATATAAATATATTGATAGATATAGTAAAATTATAGTTATACTATATTACCCAATCATTTATTTATTATTGTTGTTATAAACATATAAATTTTTTAAAAAAATTCAAGACACCTAAAATTCTATTTGCCTATAATTATTTATTGTAGACATTATCTCTATGAGATGATTCATCTAATAAAAGTATAATATTATTGGAGAATAGCTAAAGTATATATTATAAGTCTAAAATCATAAAATAGATGTAATAAGGCAAAATCAGAAGATAGAAATCAATAATGCACCAAATCAATTACAGAATGGTATAGTAACTAAAACAAAATGAAATCAAAGGAATAGCTCATGGAGCTAAAAGAAATTAAATATAAGATGATGAACAAATAAGTTAAAAAGTGGATTGATTTGGATGATACTTTGTAATTTTAAATATAAAGCACTATACAAATCGAATAACATATTCCAATAAAAATATTTTTAGTCTTCAATAAAGAGTGAAAAAAATGGAAACAAGAATTTGAAAATAAGAACAATTCATATACATACAATTTCAAATGGAAAATGTTTAATTTTAATCAAGAAAAATTATGGAGAAATAAATATCTATTTAGCAGAAAAATCATCCAAATTAGTGCAAATTATAATAAATATTAAGAAAATACTTGAAGACCAAAATCCAAAAGAAAATTATCATGAGAAGTAAATATCTGTTTAGCAAAAAATTCATCCAAATTAGTATAAATTATAGTAAACATTAAGAAAATACTTGAAGATGAAAATACCAACGAAAATATAATGCCTTAAAAGTAAAAATCAATTTTATTGGAATTAGGCTAATTAATTTTTTCTTTGAAAATATGTAAAATGCATATGAAATAATGCCATTTTCTGGCATGTTTTTATTGAATATATCAAAATAATATATTTGACATCAAGTATATTATATACTACAAAATTAGTAAAAAAAAGGAGAAAAAATATAAGTTAGTATATGTAATTACATGAGGATTAGATATATCGATAGCCATGGGAGCGGGCTGACTTACAATAACCCTTGGTGGACCATGAACCATGTTTCCTCCATGCACCGCCTGCCGAACGGCCAGGTGAGAATTTGCGTGTCCATTGATCTCCAATCTCGGCCATTGGATTTGACCAAGCATTCCTGTAATTCACCCAGATTGAAAGGGCAAAAGAGTAGGGCGAGAGTATATAAGATGTGGTGCTGGAATCACCTCTTAGGGTTTTGGTGAGTGCGCGCTCGTGTTTCTTGCCCGCCGCCAAGCCGACCTCAGAAGGGGCGACCGGGGAGAACACCGTTCCGGAATGGTAATTCTCTCTCGGTTCTCCGCTAACCCTAGTTCTGAACGTTGCCTTATCTTTTCTTGTTTGGTTTGATGGCAGGGGAAGGGCACGGGGAGCTTTGGGAAGAGGAGGAACAAGACCCACACGCTCTGCGTCAGGTGCGGCCGCAGGAGTTTCCACCTCCAGAAGAGCCGTTGCGCCTCCTGCGGATACCCCGCCGCTCGAATCCGCAAGTGTAAGTGCTCTCGCCGATCCGATCTTGATTCGTTTTTTTTTTTTTTGGGCGTCTTTTACAAATTTTCCATGGATTCAAATAAATTGTTTTAATCAGAAATTCATTTAAGAAGATGGATTTGAGGGATTCTCTTTGCTGGAAAATAAATGAAATTTATCACGTAATTCTTTTTTTTTTTTTTATAGTGCTAGTTTTTGGATAAATTTCTGTAAGTCGTTATGCGTTGCTTGGAACATTGATGTGCTTTGCCTGTTTGCGCTTACTTGAATTTTTTTAAAAATATGTTTGGTATTGTTATGAAAATCGAGTGCCGTTTCTCTGTAATTTGCCCAGTAAATCGAATACTTTATTAGAAGAACTGGTATATGTGCGTATATCGCTTTAGATGTTCTTTTTTTCTTCCGATAAGGGGTCCTATCATTTGAAATGAAAACTGCTTTTTTCATTTTTTTTTAAATTTTACTTTATTCCATGTAATTATGCCTATGTGGACATATCTAAGGAAAGAGATAAATCGAGGAAGCAGTTAATCATTTATTGATGATCTGTTTTGGTGCAGTATATGTTGATCACTAAAGTGGTAACTCGTACTACAAATTATGCAAAAAAATAGTGCAACAAACTACTCTGTTGAGTGATGAATGATCAATATTAAATTGGAAGTTAACATGTTAGTGGAGTCTTGGAATGCTTATGAAGGATGCTGCTGCTGGGATTCCGGGGTTAAGGAATCCTTTGCAGTGTCGATTGGAGAGAAGGGTGGTAAGGAAGATGGAGGGTGTGATAGCAGGAATTGGAAAGAGGGAGTACCAGATATAGATTGGAATGGGATGACTAATCGTTGATAAGGGCTGCATTTTCACTCCAAGGCAGGGCTAATAGCTGCATCTCAACCTATGACCATCTTGGATGTAAGTTGAGATGCAGCACCGCAGCATAAATTTGCACCTAAATTGGTCTAGTCATGGCTCAAGTAAAGACAACTGTATAGCATTGGTTGCTGAGCTGCAGTATGTGAATATCTAAAGTTTCTGTAGCTCTGATAATCAGCAACCAAGAGCAAACTTGCACATCTGATAATCAGCAACCAAGAGCAAACTTGTGCATCTTTTGTATATGCATACATGATGCATGCTTTTTCCTTGTGTATGTGTATATGTATGTATATATTTGTATTACATGTGTGAGATTGACGGCCATTTTTTTTTTTTTTCAATGGTTTAAAGTTTAAAGTATGTATATCAAGGTACTGATTCCACATTATGACAATAACGGCTGAATGTTTAACCCTTGAATTGTCAGTTAATTAGAATATATTAATAAATTAAGGATTCATGGATATCTAACTAGAAACCTTAAACTCTAGGCTATACAGTTAAATCTTCATTTATAATTGAATATTCACCTTTTTCCCGTCACATGGACTTAAGTTCGAGGCAGAAGTGTCCATGGATTTGTTTATGTCATTATTGCCATTTCATGGATGAGAACAGGTTTTTCCTTCTCCTGATAAACATTGATGGAGGTGAAATTAGTTTTTTTTTCCTTCAAACACAGAAGTGAATTAGCAATGGGTTATGTGAAATAAGTTAACAGCTAGCGTGTTCATGCATTTTACAAACCATTTTAATTGCCTAAGACTTGTTGAATATCTCGGCCTTAAACTGCTAAATATCAAAGTGTTAGTCAAGTACTATCCTCATGAAATATTTGCCTATGGTATTTGGCTTCAGTTTTTCTCTGTGCTTTTCACTTGTTAGGTTGTTGTATTATAAAATATATAGAAATTTCAGTATTGAGTTGCTAATTATGATAGAAGTTCTGAATATCAGCCTATTTCTTTTAATTTTTAAGTGAGCAAGCAACATCTTAATTTTATGCAACTGCTATTATATTTTTCTGTCTCATGATATATTCTAGGCTACCTTTGGTCCATTATATGATGACTGATCCCTTGGCCCAAGCACATTACCCCCAGCAATTTTTTGGCAGTTTGCTCATGCATACTTCTAATTTTGTTGTTTTCCATGATTTTCATAAGTTTGTCAATACAAGGATTTCTTATATAATTTTCATGCTAAATGCATGTGTGACATGTTCTCATCAAGTGGTGTTTAGTTGCTTCATGTTATGTTCTTCCTCATCCTGATTGATAGGACAACCTGGCACCTAACTTTACTATGACATGATTTTAATCAGCAACATATATCTGTTATCATTGGAACAGATAATTGGAGCGTGAAGGCCATAAGGAGAAAGACAACGGGCACGGGGAGGATGAGGTATCTTCGTCATCTGCCTCGAAGGTTCAAGAGCAATTTCAGAGAAGGTATTACTCCTTTATAGGTGCTGCAAAAGATACAATCAGATCATAGAGTTGATTTTGAGCAGCATTTATGCGGTCCATTTAGCCTTTGCATATATGGTTGTATAACAAAGGGCCCATGGTTTATTTATCTTTTGTATTTACCTGTGAATTTCTTTTGCCCACTTGCTGCTTCAGGGCATTGGTCAATTCTTTTGTGATTTCCTCATATTTCTGTTGTTTAGTGTGATCACTGGCTATGTTCGTGCAGAAACTTTAGTATCAACTTTTGAACGTTTTGGTTTCATTTTTTCCTAATCATATTATTATTGATCATCTGGGTTGTTATCTTTCAGGAACTCAAGCAACTCCAAGGAAGAAGACTGCAGCAGTGGCAGCTCTTTAAGCTTGCTTCCGTTTGGATCACAGGCACCAAGAAGCATTTTAAGCAGTTCCATTTTTACCTTGTTTTTTGGAATCTGGTCAATTTAGGTTGTAGCAAATTTCTACTATTGAAAATTGAAGGATATAATTTTTCACATGCTTAATTTTGTCAAAGACCATTTGGTTATCCGAAGGAACCATCCACTTCTTGCCACTTGCTAACTTTTGAGTCAATTAAATGGAGCTTGAGGGGCTATGTCTTCTGCTTGGTCGGATTTTTATCCACTTCTATCATCGAGTTTCTAGTTTGCTGCTTGATGTTTCTTTTGTTCATATCTGTTGGTTGCCAGGGAGGCTCTGGCTGACAAGCGCAATGGTGCTGGTTCGAGTACGGGCCCATCCATTTGTGCTAAAAACAAGATTAAACGTTTGGTCTGCTTTTAGTTTACCCTGTGTATGATAGGTTGCCGGGACCATAACTAGTAATGACCTGCCTTTTTTATGCCTTTAAACTCTTTGTTTCAGTAAATAGAAGATTTAGTTGCTGCCTTGAATGGGCTTGCCGCATTCATTTGCTATCTTTTGACAATATGAACTTTCTTGTTTGTCTTCTTCAGTCATTTTGGTCATGTAGACTTTCCATCTTTTGCATTTCTTTTGCTTGAAGTTAAACTTGTTCAGGTGCTTGCGAATTCTAGCATCCTCCCTGCTAATAGGCTCTGGCAAAGTGCTGGTAGTCAGTTTAATTAGCGGCCGACACAATGAAGGATAAATAGCGGGAGATGGGATGATGCAATTTTGTGCAGTGAACGCCATAGAAGTGTCCAAATGTACCTGTGATTATGCTTATACAATTTCCTATTAGATAGACTGAGATATGGGTATCATGCTTATACAATTTCCTGTTAAGAGTGAGACATAAATATCTTGTACACATTGAATTTAATTTTAGTGCTTTTGCAACGAGCAAAAGGAGGTAAAAGACAAATGATTTTTCTTTTTTCTGGTGGAAAGGAGAAGCTTTATTCATGCTAAGTCGAAAGATACAGAAAGTAAACCCACCAGGTTGCAAGATACACAAAAGAGCAACCCTGAGACCGGTACCGGTACGAAAGAATAGGAGTAGCATACAAAAATAGATAATTGGTACAAAAGAATAGGAGTAGGCATACAAAAATAGATAATTGGGATACAAAAATAGATAATTGGGTAACATAGTTAGGAACGGTTGAGGGAAGCAGCCGGTGAGAGCAGGTTGCATGGGAATTGTTGAGGAAGTGGAGAGTTAGGAACGGTTGAGGGAAGCAGCCGGTGAGAGCAGGTTGCATGAGAATTGTTGAGGAAGTGGAGGTGCAGCTCATAAATGTATATTGTATATTGGCTATATTGTATATTGGCCTGAATTGCAGCTGAAAAGTATGTGTTGACAAAGAGCACATATAGTAGTAACATCCTGGATTAGCATACCCTTCAGGTGAACCAAAGAGGAAGAAACCAATGGCGCAAGAGAGCAAGTTTATAATAGCCCCATATGCTGGAAATGACCGTCTGTTGGCAGAGATAACTAAAATATGGACGTCCCGTTGAAGGAAGCAGAAACTGAAGGAGATTACAAAGTCCCAAAAAGGTTGATAACAAGTAGTAAATGGCACACAATTGAAACAGTGACATAAGAAACAGTGACAGGCGTACCAGAATAGAGAACATAGTTGAAACAGTTGAGAAGATGAATCCCTGCAAAAACAAAAGAAAAAGAAGTTAGAGTAAACATTTTCCTTTCCCATTGTTTTTCCTTGTTTTACCTTTTTCTTTATTTTCCATCCTTTCCATGAATCTGAAACTTTTTTCACTTTCTTTATTTTTGTTTTTTCCATGAACTATAGTCCTTTTAAGATTTTCTTGAATCCACTCTTGAATTTGTTGGTGGCCGCTCTGACAATTCATAACATACATGTGCGAGGCTTGAAATAAAAAGAACTCAGTGAAAACCTCAAAAGAGATCAACTTGTGTAGAATAAAATACAGCCAAGGAACATGTGTATGTGGATTGTATAGGTATTGTTTTAAACTCCATATAGGAAGACTAAGCAAATGAGTGCGGAACCATTGGAAAACAGTTGAAACAGTTAAGAAAATGAAATCTTTGCAAAAACAAGTTAGAGTAGTCATTTACTTTTTCCTTTTGTTTTTTCCCTTTTTTTTTTGTTTTTTCCTTTTTCCTTTTGTTGTTCCTTCTCTTCATGAATCTCAAACTTTTTTCGTTTCATTTATATTTGCTTTTTCCTTGAACCACTCCTTTTCAGAGTTTTTTGAATCCACTCTTGGACTTATCGTTGGCCAGTCTAACAATTCATAACCCTTGCAATTTGCATCCATGAAAATTATTATGGATAACTTCGTGCTGAGCGATAGTTGACTCGCTTTTCCCACTGGCAAACAAGTGAGACTTATGGGCTTCGTCTAGTTAGTTGGGAAGTGAAGACCTAGTCCAAGTAATGGTTCTGGCAACCCGTAGTCCCTTGGCTCCTTCGGGTGTTCTCATGGTGTTAATTGCAGGTGATCAGACGCATTAATCATTAATCTACAGAGTGCTGCTTCCCAACCACCACTCCCTTTCTGCCGAGAGCAACAGTTCCACGGCGATTGATGCGGTATGTCCCAAGTGCCAGTCCATCAATAACCACACTTGGGGAGTAAATGGTGTGGCGAAGTTTTTACCAGTCCATGCACCTTCCATCCCACAAATCCACAGTTGGATCGTGTAACAAGCACTTCAAGATCTGCTCAGGTAATCAAGGAAAAGTTCAGAGTGCTTTGAGAACTGCGCATGGTGCGATCCAACTGTTGCAAAAGAAGATCAATCATTCTTTCCTGCAAAAGACACAAGTGAAGCTTTTTGGAACCATATAAATCTTTCAAGGCGGCGAACTGGACTGCATTTGATTATTATTTTGGTTTTGATATCACAAGATAACTACCACGTCTCTGTCTGTCTTGATCTCTAATAACCAAGTCTTCTTGTGCAAACGGGTACCTGAGAAGGCATCAAACCCGGGAATGGTTGTTGATGTTAAATCAGTTTGAGATCAATTCAATTGAGTAGGTGTGGAAGAAAGATGATCGAACACTCCTAGAGATCAAGCGGTGAAGGATTTATCTTTACTACGACAGATTGACAACGTCAAGAACTTTCTTAGAAAAGATTGACAATGATGGTCATACAAGGAATCTCAGATATTATGAAGCATAGCCATTTTTGGTAGATGTCAATTACGTAGCCATTAAAAGCAATTACCTGCCGATGGCATACTAATGGCCATCAGTACCGATGCTTGATGTAGAAGACAAACTTTATGATCGGAGGACGACGGTGATTGATGATTCCTAAAAGCCAAACAGGATAGCCATCCAATAAATTGACCATCTAATTCATCGCAACAAGAAATAGAGGCCTCAGTGTCGATCTCGTTCCTGAAGTATATTTTAACAAATTATCATTAACATTATTATCATCATTAGAAACTGTTGTTGTTACTTTACAGGAGAAAGATTAAAATCAACTAGATGTCACTGCATACATATTAGCTCTAATTCTGGAGCTCGGCTTAGAAGACTAATGAGACATAAATCCCATCAACTTCCCTGCCTTGGTTAGCTAGCAAATCCTGCATAAACACCATCCACTGTTTTGGGTGACTTAAACTCATAATTCTCTACAAGACTACAACTCACCCTAGCATGAACATCATGATGGATTTAAGCATTTAAAAGTTATACACCAACAGTATTTCATGCAAAATTTGCCATATTTATCCATCCCAAACATCACTTGTTTGTGGATTGCACAAACTCCGATCTTACATCTAGATAAGTAGTTTGAGATTTAATCCAAAAGACGCATGAAGAATAAATTCAAGATCTAATCCAGTATTGAAACGATGTATGTTCTATCTGATTCATCCTAATACCAAGCATTAATTCACCAAAATAAAGCATGATAAAGCCCTCTTTTCTTGTAGTTGCATACAAAAATTTAGGATTTCAAAAGATCGGTACGTACAACTCATGCATCTCTTGTTTAGATTTTGCCAGATGCAAGGTTGCTCCACTAAATGAATGTCCCATAGACTCTCAAATGATTTGAGGGTATGTTTGGTTTGGGGAGTTGGGCTCTGGAATAGGAATGGAAATGAGTGAATCCTATTCCAGCTATCTGGTTGGAAAAAATTTCGTTTTAATCCCGATTCTAGAAGGAAATGAGAATATTCTAATCCTTCAAAATCTAATACTGACTCTCCTTTAGTACTCAAATCCCATTTCGATTTTGATTTCAATTCTTATCACGAAAGAAATATGTTGCAAAATATGGTCATTTCGATTCTTATTTCAATCCATTTCAATTTTGATTCTAATTTGGACCTTGGTTGTGAGCCAAACATACTCAAAATAATTTCCACTTGTTTTTCTTCCATCTGTTTGGGCTAGATAAAGATCCAAAATCAAACACACACTATCTATGACTCAACCATGATGCTTGATCTCAAACCAATCTAAACCTGACTTGCCCTAACATAGAACCTTTTGTGTAGCCTTGGATGTTGATGCAAGGAAATGCTAGCATTAATGCAAACAAAATAGCAATGAGACCTGTTTAGGGTCAAGGGCCAAGTGCAGAGGTGGTAGGCCTCACATGAATAAATAATTTAGGAATTAACCGTTGTTCATCACGGTTGTTTATCTTTTTTATGTCAGTGTAGCATTGCTCTGAGAGAAATTATATGCTACACTAAATACACCAATATAGCCGTATAACACACCAAGCACCTCATCTTGTTCCTGTGGGCCAATCACTGGGACAAGGGCATGATGAATCAGGTCCAGAGGAACCAAAGGAACCAGATGAGATGATTGCTTAAGTGCACAGTCTACGTGGTGTACGTGATATAGGGTATAATTTCTCTTGTTCTTGAAGCAATCCTTCTCCAGCAGACTCAACGTGAGTTGCTTGTTGTTCTGGATCACGACAAAATCCAATCTAAGCTCACCTGAATTTTGTAAGGATTATTTTGTTATTTTATGGATATGACTAGCTATTAAAGATGCAGGCAAAACAAAAAACGAAACCGTAGCCCACCTCACAGAATTCTAATTTTATATACAGTATCTAGCTATTCAAACTTTTATCCAAATATGTTCAATTATATATCTGTTGGATATATATATCCTAAAAATTAATATGGCTGATATATTGTAATAACTTTAAAGTATAATTTATACTTAAATATTGATTTGATCAATAAAAGACAAATTTTATTTTCATTTAAGTCTGATGTGTCTTTGAATTGTCTATGAAATTAATACTTCAATATATATTTTAAAAATTAAGAATTAAAGGCATATATAAATTTTAAATACTCCGGGTCATAGTAGCATTATGAGGATAGTAATCGATTCGGATATACTGGTACACAGATCGCTTTCTTCGGGATAGATGAGTTTCTGATCTATAATGTAGAGATACTGAACGATGAGTGTAGGTAGTTGTTAGAGAACAACTAGTACTGAACGTGATCATACGAGAGATCACTTGAATTTTTGCTCAATCATCAGTGATCATCTCGATGCTGTAGTTGTGTGAATGATCTTTGACCTACGATGGCACGGTTGCTTACAGTGTGGTTGCTGGAGTTTGACTGACATATAAACATGACCTCATTGAGTCCTTATAGTAGATGTTGACGATAGTTGGTCCACTATAGGAGTAGAATGCACATCTAAATAGAATCTATTGATCTTGATAGAAAGGAGCAGTCCTATGAGATTTGAGAGGCTAAATCCATAAATCTGGGGCCACAGCAGTGTGATTGATGGAAAAGAGTGTTTATGAGAATCACAATTAGACTTGAACTAATCGAATCTATCATATGATTGATGATGAGATTTGACGATTTATCCTTGACCTACCATCTAGTCGGAACTCACGATAGAGGGACTGAATCACATAAGATCTATACTTTGAGGTTCTTTTCGATCTTGCTGGATTGCCACTACATACTGCTAGATGTCATTGATTGATTATGAGAGCTCAATAGAATTGTTCAGGATCGATGATCCTTATTGAGTAAAAGTGGAATCATTTCAATCCATTGAAAAGAGTATCAATAATACTATAATAAAGATCATGGTATATATCTCATTACTAAATATAATTGAACTTATGGGGTCACACAACAAAGAGATTAGATCTGAAATAAATAAGTGAACTTATGAAGTCTCAATTAGAATTAGAAAAATCCTATTGAATTTAGGATAACCTTGCTAGCACATGATTGAATCCAATTTTCTCTTTACATTTGAATTACTTATTTGGTAAGATTAATTCAAGTTAATTACCTACTAATAATCTAAATGAATTAAATTCATTAGACTCCAATTATTGGTGCCTAAGATTTTGGATCATATGGATTAAGGGTTCAAACCCTTAATCAATTTCTTGATTGAATTGCATAGGGCGCCACTTGATTTGATCAAGTTGGGATGTGCCCACATGGAGATGGCGTGTAGGACCAACAAGGAGCATCTTGTAAGCCCTATGTGGAGTGTGGGAGAGAGGCCTAGAGGGCGTCAACCATGGTTCTCCTAAACGTGATCAAAGAAGGAAGCAACAAGGATTCCTAATGTGAGTAGGACTCACATTAAGGGGCTGTTTGATTTTAAATAGGATTTAAAATTTTTTCTATTTAAAGGGCTCTTCTCTAAGAATCTTAGCATCAGATTTCCAACAAGCTCCAAGCCTTCCACAAGCTGCCCATGCCTCCCTCTCTTCTCCCCTTCTAGTTCTAACGCCCAATCATTGTTGGGGGTCCTCCATCATCCAACGCCCAAAACTGTTGGGCGGTATTTCTTGGGTGCTGTTTTCAGACCTTGGTTGCTGCATAATCAAGAAAAAAGAACAAATAAAGAAGAGAAGAAAAAATCAAGAAAAGATCAAAGAGTTGATCGCGATCCAGAGTTCATTCAGATTCGCAGAGTGATCGTTATTGGAGAAAAAAGATCAACACCATAGAGGGCTGTTCCAGACTGATCTCGAGTGGATATTCGTAGTGATCAGGTATTTGTACGGTTAAGAAAGAATTTATCTTTTTTCGATTCAGATTCGAAGAAAAAAAGCGAAACAGATATGTGATTCGATCACATATTTAATTTCAGCATAAAATTCTGCATGTGTTCAATTTCAGCATATGAAGTAGATCCATACGTTCTATGTTTTATGCACGCATATATTAGATTAAAAGATGTTTTAATCTTAATTTCATCGCGTTATTTAGAAAAAAAAATTGAAATACACATGCATGCATCTTATATGAAATTCTAACAATATCAATCGCCTTCAGTTAAAAACCTATACATGGTTAGCTAGCATACAAGTTGAGATCCACTGGGATGAAATAAATGAGAAACCTACCTCATATCTACAAGGGATAGGTAGGAGATCAACCAATCTGAGAAAGATCGGTGCCCATCCTTTTTATGAATTTTATCTTTATATCTATCACACATAATTTCTCGTATGTAGACCTGATCAAGTACCCATCAATCGGTCTCAACTGAAATCCCATCCAAACTTAATATGTAAGTTAACCAAATGAATGAGACACCTACCTGTACCTGCTAAAACCCAACACGGATCGGCATATTTGGTTGAGGGACCAAATTTTGGAATGAAAATAAAATTCATTCCTATATCAACTATTTGGCTAGAGAAAGTATTATTCTCGTACTAATGTCTAAAGGATGCAAATGTTCTAGTTCTCAAAAATTCAATCTCTATCTTTTACTAGTATTTAAATTTTATTCAATGTTTGATTCCAATTTTGATTATGAGCCCAATACATGTGGGATATGATAATTTAATTTTATTTAATTTATTTAATTTTATTGCGATTACAAATCAAATGCATACTTTTTTTTTTTTTCAGCATTTTTTTGAAAATAACGATAGAATGGTCTTGTTCACACCACTTTATTGGACTTACCCATGCGAGATGTGGCAGTCCTCAACGATTGATGCTGAAAACATAATATTGTTGGTACTTTGTTTCCACCGTGAGGCTTGGCCCGTGAAACAATTGGCACATGCTGTATGTCCTATCAGTAACCTGGCGTCCCCTTTTTTTTTTTCCTTCTTCTTCCTCCTCTATTCTTTTTTTTTTTCTTCTTTTTTATTTTATTTATTTTTATTTTTTTTTACCAACCTACCTTTTGAAGAAGGTAGAGTGCTCTGCCAAAATATAAAGCATAATTATAATAATAATATAAAATATAATAATATATTTCAAATATAATTTAAAATTATCACTATATAATATAATAATAATATAATTAAAAATATATTATAATATAATATATATAGTACTATCTATAATATTGATGTAATATACTAATAGTATATTGGTATAGTATATTAGCTAATAGTATTATCAATCAGATGCAGTGATATCATCGTCTTCACCTATAAAATAATATGGAATGATCATGTTATACTAAACACCCCTAAGTATACAGTGCCATAATCCTATTATAGAAAATCTCTTGTAATTAAGGTTGACCATTATGATAATTGCAATAATTGTAATTTGTGCAAATATTTAGCTATATGGTATTTGTTCAAATATGTCTTCACTGAAATTATTTAGAATTGATATAATGAAATATAGTTGTTGGGATAAACCGACCGACTCCCATAAACCGACTGATCTCCAACGCAGATCCCACTCTGACCCCACAAACAGACATGACTCTGAAAGTGACTACCGACTGAACATCGATCAAGCAGACCGACACTATTCTCAATCGATTACCGACTTCGACTCAACAACAGCCGACCGACCGGACATACAACTCCGACTCTACATCGGCTAAATATGCAGTTCCGACTCTTCATCGACCAACTGAGCGAACTGCACCAACCTATTACCGGTTGACCGACTAATAATTCAACTACTATCGATCGACAGTGGATGACTTAGACCATCGACATAACAGAACTACTAGCCGATGGTCGCTCATGGATTCTACCGACATATGGTCGGCTAATCTGCTCAACATACCATAACCGTCACGAACAGTTACCGACCGCATATCACGACGTGATCAGTGGGAATTAACGATTCACTATGCGATTATGGCCTGATGATTTAGCGCCATAAAATATGAGACCACGTCCGACGGTTACAAAAATCTCATCTATAAAAGGGAGGTAAGAGAACAGGGTTGGTAAGCCAACTCTGGGCCAAAACTCTGCTATTGCTTACATTCAACTCCTGTTCACCAACTTTCCTCTCTGACTTAGGCATCGGAGGGTCCCCGCCAGATATAAATCCGGTCTGCGTAGATGCTATTTTGTAGGTGTTCGTTCTCGATGACAGGCGACGGAGAGTTAGTCACAGCAGATTGGTGCACCAGGTAGGGGGAGAAAGCAATCATATTCACTATGGTGAAAATTAGGGTCCAGTATTCTACTGCAATCGGATCAGCGAGATACTCTTCCCGTCGGAAAGAGATTCCTCCTCCTCCTCCAATAGCAGAGCCTAGTTCTTCACGTCCTGTGATTACCACAGACGTCCAGATCGCTGCACTCGTGCAGCAGATAAATATCTTCACTGAGGCAGTCAAAAACCTCCAACAGCAACAAACCCAGCAGCAACAGCCACCGACGGAGCAACCGATGGCACAATCAGTGCCGTCTAGGCACAGCCGCTATCATCCACGACGATCACCGTCTCCTTCTCCGGAGCGACCATCTCGACTTTCTTGTCGAGACGAACAACGACATTCTCGACACTCTTGGCGTACCACTCATCGTTCCCGACGTTCCCCCTCCTTCCTATCTCAATAGTATTAGGAAGGAGAAACGACCACGAACGCCCTCCATGTCTCTTTCAAACACATCAGGTGGTTCTACCCTCGGAGTTTCTCAACAACGATTCGATGATTATGAACATAAATTCTAGGAGATCAATCGCCAACTCCCTCAGCTTCAAGTGGAAGGTCGGAAGTCCTCCAACGATTATGACTTCCACACCACCCAGCCGCTTTCTTGGCACGTCTTGGACCAACCGATCCCATCTCAGTTCAAGATGCCTCAGGTGGAGCCATACAACGGATCCACCGATCCGATCGATCACTTTGAGAGCTACAAGGCTCTCATGACGATTCAGCGGGCGACCGACACCCTCTTATGTATCGGCTTTCCGACAACTGTTCGAAAAGCTGTTCGAGCCTGGTACTTCAGGCTTCAGTCGGGAAGCATATATTCTTTCGGACAGTTAGAACATTCTTTCGTAGCTAACTTCAGCATCAGTCGAAGGTCGTCATGAACTTCTGATAGTCTCTTCTCGATTAAGCAAGGAGAGACAAAATACTTTGAGATTTTATGGCTCGATTCAACGTGGCCACGCTCGAGGTCAAGGATCTCAACGAAATATGGCTATATCGATCATGAAAAGAGGTATGAGGGGATCTCGATTCACGTATTCATTGGATAAGACTCTCATTCGGATATATGCTGAACTCTTGGAGCGCACGTACAAATACATGCGCACAGATGAAGGAGCTTCTGACCGGCGTCAAACAGAATCAAGGCCGACATATAACAGGATATCTATGACACCCTCCATCGATGAAAGCGCCACCGAAAAGCCACGATCGAAAGAAATATTGTCGGTTTCATCGTGACCACGGCCACGACACCGAACAATGCATCCAACCCAGGGACGAGATAGAGGCCCTGATACGATAAGACTATCTTGAAAAATATTGGAAGGATTCACTGACTCAACCTCCAGCCAACCGACGGCCCCAGCCGACTGAGGAAGCTGTAAATAATCAGCCGACTGAGGAAGCTGTAAATAATCAGCCGACTGTGGGAGTCATCAGTATGATCTTCGGATAACTAAACTGAGGGATAACTTCCGAAGAAGAGTCGGCGAAATGACAACAACCCAATGTAATAACTTTTTCGAAAGAGGATGTTCGGAGAATTTAAACTCCTCACGATGATGCTGTTGTTGTTTCGACAATTAGCTAATAAAAATATGACGGATATTTTATTCTACTCGACTTCTTTCCGAATGCAACTACTCGAAGAATCAACTACTTTAGTATCGACTATATTTCGGTCATCTTACAAAAATCGACGTCCCGACTGTGATTTTAAAATGACATCAAGCATGCAGGCTTTCACTGTAAAAGCCAGAGGATCGACTATATCGACACCGAACATACTTCAACTTTCACTGTAAAAGTCAGAAAATCGACCATCTCGACACCGAATATCCTTCGACTTTCACTGTAAAAGTCAGAGGATCAACTATCTCGACACCGACTACATTTTGGTTCCCTCGTAGAACCGACCCACCGACTACAACTGGAGGCCAGTGCTGGTGACGTAGACTTTCTCCACAAAAGCCGTGCTGCCCTCATAGTCAGCTCTCCATTGAAGCAGCTGGCTAATTTGCTGACTAAATATCAACTAAGAAAGGTAAAATACCAAGATGACCAAGGTCGGATTGAAATTATACCGATATGGCCACGGCCAGTCGAGGGATATTCGGCTTGCTACTGATTATCAAACAATACGACGTATAAATCCGATCAAACTTCGGATAATAGATATTCGACTTACCATCGTTATCCTAACTAATATGTCAGAACTATGCAACTAGCAGATTCTACGGAGCCTGCGAAATGATCGGATCTACGATCTACATTCAGAGATTGTCCTATAAACAGACATTACAGACTTGATGATATAGAGGAGCATTTCAGAACAAAATACTTCTTTCATTATCAAAAAGAAAGATTACAAATTAGACCGAAGTCCGATTACATCTTTCTTTACAAAAGAAAATCAAAATACCGACTAATCTTCATCGCCGCTCTTTGTTCCACTGAAGAATCGGCAGGCCCACCTTGAATCGGCTTCTCCAACAAACTCCACCTTCCAGCTCAAGGGATGATACGACTCGAGTTAAGCTGTGAAGATGGTTGACCGATCACATTGCTCGGCCAACCACATCAACAGCTTGACCCACTCGTACAGGAACAGAGAGGGTTTCACTCGATCGACGACCACACCCTCTTCGTATAAGAGCTAAAGGAGGGCTTCAGATTTTCGTCCACCATCGAAGATGACCTTGATCGTGCAGTTGAGATGGGGATGCGGGATGTATGGTAACGGATCGTTGACCCCACCATCGGCACCAGGAGTGAAAAGCTGACATCGATCCGAAGCGCAATGCCATTTTCGAAACCGACCAACAATTAGATCCGAGAATAAGAAAACTCCCAGACCCGACAGGGAGCCATTGGTTGGAACCTCCGACCAACCACCCCTGCAGAAATCTCACCCATTGGAAGAACTATCAAAAATCCAAAGAAACTCAAAGAGAAAACGATAAGAAATATTTTCGCACGAAAGCAGCTCTCACGAAAGCAGCTCTCTGGCAGAGTTCTCCCACCAGAAAAGACAAAATGAGGGATGGATACCTGGCTAACAGCAATCCTTTATATAGAGGAACGCCTAACGGCCCGGATGAAAGCAGCCAGATCGAGACCACGCCGGATGATGACACGTGGTAGCATCTGGACCCATCATCGATCCGACGGTTCGACGTACCTGCACCAGATTAAACCACATCACCTCCATCCGCATGTACAGCTCCGACCCAATAACATCCCGATACGTGACGAAAATCTATATGCCAGAATCAAATCGCACGACGCCGATTCGCCTTCTCGATATAACGCCTGGCATCGGCTCACCTTCTGCAAACGATGCCTAACACCAAATCTTCCTGCTGATACGACAGTTCAAAAATGATAAAGTGGTTGATCGACCATATTCTAGAGAATGTGGTGGCAGAGTCGGGATTCGACATAACAGACAATAACTCCTTTCGTCCAAGGCAACTGACCACGTGGCGATGCACACGGTGACTCACCATTGGACTTAGAAGTGGGGGGGCAACTGTTGGGATAAACCGACCGACCCTCATAAATCGACTGATCTCCAGCGCAAACCGACCGACTTCCGACTGTGACCCCACAGACAGACATGACCTTGAAAGCGACTACCGACCGAACATCGATCAAGCAGGCCGACACTACTCTCAACCGACTACCGACTTCGACTCAACAATAGCCGACCGACCGGACATACAACTCCGACTCTACATCGACTGAATATGCGGTTCCGACTCTTCATCGACCAACTGAGCGAACCGCACCGACCTATTGTCGGCTGACCGACTAATGATTTGACTATTACCGATCGACAGTGGACGATTTAGACCATCGGCATAACAGAACTACCAGCCGACGGTCGCTCATAGATTCTACCGACATATGGTCGGTTCTACCGATATATAGTCGGCTAATCTGCTCAACATACCATAACCGTCATGAACGGTTACCGACCGCATATCACGATGCGATCAGTAAAATTAATGATTCACTATGCGATTATGGTCCGATGATTTAGTGCCATAAAACATAGGACCACGTCCGACGGTTACGAAACCTCATCTATAAAAGGAGGATAAGAGAAACAGGGCTGGTAAGCCAACTCTGAACCAAAACTCTGCTATTACTTATATTCAACTCCTGTTCACCAATTTCTCTCTGGCTTAGACATCGGAAGATTTCCGTCGAATACAAATTCGGTCTGTGTGGATGCTGTTTTGCAGACGTTCATTTCCGACGACAGACGACAGAGAGTTGGCCACAATAATAGTGATATTACCTATTTAAATCATTATTATCAATAATAATTATTGCTCGGTCATTATAAGAGTTGAATTTCATAATGTTATATATTGAAAAACATGCAAATGCTAAATAACTGCTATTATTCTTGTTATATAATAATTGTGGCCACAAAATAATGGTTACATAACATGTGGCAATAAAGGAGACGTGGCTTGGTGGACCTGAGAAGTTGGCAACAAAATACATAATTTGGTTAAGTGAAACGTAACATGGTCGTGGTCCCAGCATTGCTCTTTCAAATTTTATTAACGCTACGTTTTGATGGTCGAGGCAATTCATCTTTGAATCGAAGCAACAAACTATTGATCACGATGCAAGAGGGCTTGTCCGGTCATGATCAGTCTGGCTTGTGTCCCTCCTTTCATTAATTTGTAAAGATTTATCGCGCTGGCTGTACTATTTCTTGAAGTAGAAATCTCCTAGGAATTTTTAGCTGCTGCCTGCTGCTATGTGAAAAAAATGACATATATTGCTTCTTTATTTACTATGCTTGTTATTGTGATATCCTGCATCCTCCGCGCCCCCCCCCCCCCCA
>KE504647.1:1390039-1415452 GCA_000441515.1 Elaeis oleifera
CCACCTCGAGTTCTGTGCTGACTTCAACATGCATATCTCCGCCATTCGAGCTCCGTTTGAGGTGATCTTGATCTCATTGGATTTCGTTTTCATCGTGAATCTTGCTGTGAGCTCAATGTGGATCAAATCTCGAGACGTCAAATCTTAACCATTCATCCAGAAGTACTCGGGGATCTTCGACATCCTTGGCAATGGGATCTTCAATGCTGATGGATAGCCGTAAAAAGGCCGAAAGATTATTGCCATAGCTCGACAAGTGATCAATGGTTGCACAATTGCGTGTCCCAATCTAGTCCAAGCAAGGACATGGAGAAGGCGCTTATTGCTCTTCTAAATGAACTTGCTCAATGAGAAGACGTAGTAGACCAGCAAGATGCGTTCCTAAAGCTAACCTCTAATACCACACCCATTACTTGGGCATTGATCCCAGTTGCATGCCTCTTTATCAGGTTTCTCATGGTTCCATTTGCGGAGGCCACAGATATGATGCTATTGGCACGGGAATGGATTCTCTACTGTACTTAAAAAGTACCATAGGATGCTGTGCATGCTTCGAAAATACGCGCGTTAAAATACTAAGGAAAAAGAAATGGATAAACCCCAGAGATATTTGAATAGTTTAGATAAACATCACATAACCGTTCTTTTTTTGATAGACATCCCAATATATACACAGCACCGAGCGATACTTTTTGAGTACCGCAAAAGATCTTATCACGACGCGAGAACGGATTCTCTGTTGTACTTAAAAAGTACCGTAGGATGCTATGGATGTTTCGAAAACATCCATCAAAAGATGAGTGGCCAAGAATAGGAGAGGAGAAAAAATTGGCCGTGTTCTTCCGGCATACAGTGCCACCATCTGGTGGAAGTTGCTAACTAAGGTGGCCAAGGATAGGAGAGGAGAAGAAATTGGCCGTGGAATGGTAGGTCGACGTCGTAGACCATTTCATCGCCCATGCAATCAACAAGAGGGAGGAGGAGGAGAAACAAATTAAGAAACGAGGAGGATCACAAGGATATGCCGAAGGACCAATGGAGTTAATATCGTCTTGTGTTGATGAGCGGCAAGATCATCAGGTGGTGGATGGAAGATTTCCAGTGGAGTTTGATAAATTCAAGCGCAAAGGTGTGTTGCAATCTGAGCTCCTTCCAACCGGGGACAAAGCACATCCAAGCATGAAGATATTATTCTCTTTGGATGCCATGGGAAGGATGGAAGGGAAATGGGGGAATGATTGGTTAGGCTTTGAGCCTGAGAGATGGATTTCCCCAAGAAGAATGGAGATCGAGGCATGAGCCGTCTTACAAATTTCTATCATTCAATTCCAGGCCTAGAACTTGTTTGGGAAGGGACATTGTCTTAACTCCGGTGAAAGCGGTGGTGGCTGCCATGTTGGTATATGGATAACTTATATTGGGACGTGGTTGAACCCAAGCCTTCTCTTATCCTTCCCATGAAGAATGGGCTACTGGTGAGGGTTAGGAAGAGAGTTGGCACTTGATTGAAATGTGATGCTGAAAATAACGTAGATTTACTAGCGAGGTAAATGAGAAATTGGATGTCTTGCTTCTTTTTTTTTTTGTAAAAAAAGCATGTTTCATTGTACTTATGTACGTATGTGTATGCACGCAGATTGTAAATTTCTCTCTTTAGCTTTGGTTACTATTTATTGTTACAAAAAAAAAAACTTTAATTACTCTCTTAATATTGGAAGCTTCTCTAGCCTCAGTGGGGTTTCCATGTGAGGAAAAGAGGATGGTAGGTGTTCTTTCGGTATATTAATGGCTCACCGGTGATTGCGTAGCCTACTTCATGCATATACGGACAACAGTATTAATACTGATGAATCACGAGAGTACGAGACGCAGGAGGTTGGGTGAGACTCGTATGAAGATTCTAGGGCCCAGCCCATGATCAACTTCACGTAACTCAGGTTTGTATATGGACTGGGTCAAGTTGTCAACGGTTTGAATTGGTTTCGGCTATAACAATAGGAGAAAGTCTTTGTGCACCACATGCGGTGCAGCAAAAATGCACTGTCCTAATTTATTGGATCACATAGAGATCATTTTTCAATACGCATTTAATGCTTGCAGCTCTATTTTTCGTTTAAAATTTTGAATGATGAAAATATCTTTCTTCTTTTAAAAAATTATGACATCTTGTGGTATATTATAATATCCTACAGTCAAATTATGATTTTTTGCACAACAACAAGTCATAATTTGCCCACAGGATATCATAAAAATAGTGGGATATTTTCGTCATTTAAAAATTTCGTAAATTTTCAATAACAAAAATGCTCTTATCTCTTTATGACTTCTCGAAGAAAATTATGACTTCCTGCATAATTGATTGCAGGATGTCATAATATACTCACAGGATGTCATAATTTTTTTAAAAATAGAAAAATATTTGTATCATTGAAAATTTCAACAAAAAAAATAGACATGCAGACATTAAATGTATGTTAAAAAATGATGGCTATGTGGCTCAATAAGATAGGATGGTGTATTTTTGCTGCACTGTATGCAGCCTTAGATAAATAACATTTGCATATGGATGAGCATAGAATGTTTGACTTTAAAACACAGGGAGGTCATTGGACTTTTGCGGTCTTTAGACAAATAATGCTGCAACGTAACTTCATGCAATCAAAATGTTTTTGTGCCTATATCTCGTATTTTACATACAAAGCCCTGGGCAGAACCGCTGAAGCAGTTCAAGTGCAGGGCGCTGGAGGAGGGAGGTTAATTGTATGAAACGAATGGTGTTTCACTGCTTTTGCATGTAAGATATTTCTTCTCAAACATATATTCATATATAAAAAGATCATAATTATAAACTCTAGCCCTGCTATATATCATTAATGTGCGCCACGCTAATCACCTCGTTTTGTTCCCATGGGCAAATCATCGAGATGAGCACATGATGAATCGGATCCGTAGGAAGGAGGTGAGGTATTTGGCATGGTGCACAAGTCATATGATACAACTGAAAACCTCTACATGGTTAGCCAGCATACAGGTTGAGTTCCACTAAGACCAAATAAGTAAACACCTACTTGTCTTTTACCAAAAAAAAAAAAATGATAAACACCTACTTGTTACCTGCAAGGGCCCAGTTCGAGATCAATCAATTAGTACCCATACTTTTCATGAATCTTACCTTTAAATATATCACATATTCAAAAATGTTAATTTTATAACCTGTAACTGTTCAAACTTGTGTGTAGACCACTTCACGTACCCATCAATCGGCCTCAACTGAAATCCCCTCCAGAGGTAACGTATAAGTTATTGGTTACAAGCTTATCCTCTTCTCCTTCGAGATATTGATTGGACTAAAAATAAATTTAATAAATCTCATATTGTTGGTCTGAATATATTCAAAGAGGAATCTTGCAGATTGGCAATAATTTTAGGGCGTCAAGTCACCGAACTCCCAATCAAATACCTGAAAATACCTCTCCACCACTCCTTCCTCCCCTCGAGCCAATGGAACTTCCTTTTGGAAAAAGTCTCCAAAAAACTCAATGGCTGGAAGAGGACTATTCAAACCATGGCAGGCCGAATCACATTGGCTAACTCGGTTTTAAGGACAATGCCGGTGTATTGGATTTTAGTTCTAAAATTTTTAACCATATTATTCAGAAGATCAACAAAAAATATACAGATTTCGTATGGAGGGATAGTCAAGTGAGCAAGATCTAATTAGCAAAGTTAAGCACCTAGCCAGCTGGTCAAGCATCTGCCGTCCTTAAAAAAATTGGAAGCCTTGGGATAATTGATCTCAAAGACATGAACAAAATTCTATTGATAAAATGACGGTGGAAATACCATGCTGAACAAGATCGTCAATGGAAGAAGTTGGTACATTCGATCTACTATTCAAAAGGACTCCCCACTAAACAATCGGTATACCTCTTTTGCATTGCCTCTTCTATCTGGAAGGAGGTTTTAAAAGTCTTCAAAATATTTTTATAACGTACCATTTCTAATATAGTGGATGGGAGACAAGCATCATACTAGCTCATTTGTTAAGGGTGCATTTGGTTAGCTATCAAAAAATNTTTTTTTTTATTTTAATTTTAAAAATAAAATTAAAAATAAAATTTGGTAACACTTAAAAATTAAAAATTAAAATAATTATTTTATATACAAAGCAAAAATTTTTTCTTTCCAAATTTTATTTTTTTATATTTTTATTTTTGCACATCTAAAACGCCAAATGAAAAAGTAAAGAGTCCGAATCTTTCTCTCTCGTTGAGCTTTTCACCTTCCCACTCTCTTCTCTTTCTCTTTCTGAATCCTTCTCCCTTATCAAGTTCTTCACTTGCCGTCTCCAAATATTACTTTTGCTTTATAGCAATGTAGTTACCAAATATACTTTATATTTTTTATTTTATTAATAACAAAATAAAAAATAAAAAATATTTTTAAAATTAAAATTAAAAATACAAAAAGTGTAACCAAATGCACCTTGGATAGATGAACGAGCTCCCAGCGAAGTTTTTCCAACACTGTTCACCCTTGCAATTAATCGAGACGCAAGTTTTGCATGTTTCTTCTTGAAAAAAACTTGGTTGCAAACTTTAGAACACCTCTGAACTTTATGGCCCTTGTAGAACTGCAAACTCCCAGCTCACTCCTCAACAATATAAACCTTGCAAGGGGCTGCGATAGAAGATTATGGAAATAGACTTCATTTGAAAATTTCACAGTCCGACATTGCTCTCTCCTTTTCATAGATGGGGGGTAATATCTTAAATTGGTCTCATCATTTGGAAGCTGTTATTACCAGAAAAAGTGAAAATCTTTGCCTTATTGTGCTATCATAATAGAATTTTGACTGCCTAAAATCTTGAGAAGAAAGGAGTTAGGAGCGAGCTCTTGTCCCTTGTGTAGCAGCCAGAATGGATAAACGGACCACCTGTTCATGTGCTGCAACTACTCAATCCAACTTTGAGATATGTTGTCACGATTCCAAAAGAGGTCAGCTTCCTCTTAGCTAGCTGTTAAGGCCTGTGGGGTTGCTAGAGGTCAGGAGACTCCGGCAAGAACAACAAGGAAGCATGGGACTGCTTAGGCCCTATTTGGGATTGCAGTTGGAGGTTTTAGAGCATTTAAAATAAATTTTTGAGAAGTAGAATTTTTATAAAAAAATTATTCATTGTTAGGTACCCACTATCTTCCCATAAGTTGGAAGTAATTCCATATTCGAGAGACTTTTTGAAAGGTCGAAAAAGAAAAGAGTTATCAACTTTCCACTGCTGTTGATGGGATAGCCACATGAATCCATTTTAATTAATGCCTCGTGTAGCCCCTCTTAGGAACGGCTTTTATCTTTAATAATGAATCAGCTTGAGCCTTTTTGATATAGAACAGTGGGCCATGGACCCCTCTTCCTCACTGTGTTTGCTATTGTAAAACTCTATTCCTGTCATTTTTTTACACATATTTTTCTAATACGCTAATGAAGAGAGCATCTTACTTCCTCCATTTTATCTAAAAAAATTATTGATCTACAAGACCAAATGAATGAGACGCCTATCCAATATCTGCTAAAAAAAATTGAAGATCAATCAGACTAAAGATATCTTTGATCGGAGAAAATTGGACTTTAGAATAAAACCGGACATGAGTGATTTCTATTCTAATTATTTGGTTGAAAAAAATTTTATTTACATTCCAATTGCAAGAGGTATTGCAAATTCTTCGATCCCCTGAAATCAAATCCCTATTGTTTCATAGTATTCAAATTTTATTCAAAATTTTTTTTTTTTTCAATCTTTGCCGTAAACTAAATACGTGAGAAAATATCCGATAACATTCCATTCCATTTCTAGTTCGCCCGGAGACAAAACGAACGTGCCCTGAACTCTTTTGCATGATTTTTGATAGCAACAGAATTGTCTAGTTCTCACCACTTTATTAACTAACCCATGCGAGATGTGGCAGTCCTCCATGATTGCTCTTCAAAGCATAATAATTGCGGGTACTTGGTCTCCAGTATATCTTACGTGGCGAGGCTTGGCTGGTGTAACGGTTGGCACGTTCTGCATGCCCTGTCGCTAGCTTAGCTCTCGAGGGGGGCGGACTGGTACTCTGCGAAAAGATGGACAAAAGAGTAGAACAAGATCCGCTCATCTAGGCTATTTCCGATTTGTGACAACTCCATTATCGGCGATGTGTACCGTTCATCAATATCGTTTTAACCGCGATCTTGAAATCGCCCGAGCTAGATTTCTGATCCTTGTCACAAATACCATTTCAGCTTCATCATAATGCATCCTGAGTATATACATAATCTTATTATAAAAAATCTCTTGTAATTGCCGTTGATCATTATGATGATTATAACAATTGCTGTAATGTACCCTGACTTCAGTATCACTTTCCTACTTTCTTGATATTAAATTAAGAAGATCCACACTGTTATTGATCCTTGCCTAACTTTATAAATATTATTGATATATAATACAAATATCAGAGGAACTTCCTTCTTGTTCCTCAAAAAAAAACAATTGCTGTTTGTTCAAATATTTAGCTACCTGGTACTTGGTCAAATATATGTAAGTTGAAATTATTTAGAACTGAAATAAAAAAAATATAATGATATTACCTATTTAAATCATTGTTTATGATTTAAATAAATAGTTGTTGTTTAGTGATTATAAGAGTTGAATTTCATAATGTTGTATATTGAAAACATGCAAATCCTAAATAAAGGTTATTATTCTTGTTATATAATAATTGTGGTAACAAAATAACGGTTACATATAGCATGTAACAATGAAAGGAAACGTGGCTTTGTGGACCTGAGAAGTCGGCAACAAAATACATAATTTAGCTAAGTGTATTGTAGCATGGTCGTGGTCCCAGCGTTGCTCAATTATTAAAGCTACTTCTTGATGATATGGACAATTCATCTTTGAAATGAAGAGATAAACTGTTGATCACCATGCAAGAAGGCTTATCAAATCATGAGTTTAGCTTGTGTCCCCTTCTTCATTAATTTATAAAGATTTGTCGTGCTGATTGCACTATTTTTGGATGTTGAAATCTCCTAGAAATTTATAGTTGTTGCTACGTAACATTGTTATAGGAAAAAGTGACATACAGCATCTTTATTTACTATGCCATTGTAGGTCTTTAGTGAGAATGCTAATTTTTGCGCATCAGCAACTCCAATTCTCCTTTATATATGTGTAACCCATGCGAGAGTTTTGGAAGACCATTGTTCACGTGTGTCAGCTAAGTAGCATATCGAATCAAACAATGCAGGTTGCTTGAAAATTGACATTTTCCAGCAGAAAATTTCACAGCATATATAATATCATCACTCAGATACCATGTTATCAAAATAACAATTTTATTCATTATGCCACATCATCACCTATATGCCATATCATTTTCATTATACTATCTTAGTTAATGCCGCACACGTCATCTCTATTTAGATGAGTTTTGTGATATAAATATTTATTTTATTGTATACGCATCAGTTATCGTCAACTGAGATTCTCAACGAGAGAAAGTGATTGGAATTCAGATGAATGACTATATTAAAATAGTTCATAAATTATAGAAATTAATTTAGGTTTTGAGCTTCAAGAATTTTAAAAAAAAGATTGAAAACTTTAGCAACTAAAAAATAATTAATCATTATTTTTTTAAGAGTACTAGTGATTGGCCAGGTTATATTTTTTTGCCTAGAAGCTTTCTTCTTCAAGTACATAATCTTTTTAAAAACTGTTTTATATCAAGCAAAGACAAACCATTGCTCCACCTACGTATCTTAGACTACTCAATAAATTCTATCAATTCATTCTTGCTATATAATTTTTTCCCTTCAAATATCATGGTAAGGCTCTATGGCATTAATTATTCTTTTTTTATCAATTTGCTTATGTTTAGAAATATTATGTCTACATCATCCTAAATAAAGATTAATGCAATTTTGAGAAAGTAGTATAATTGCCAAATACCACATTAATGCCATAGAACTAATGAAACAACATAAAGGCATCTTATAACATTTTTTTATTTAAACTAAACAATATTGTAGCTAGACGAACGATATATGCAAGAGCAAATATTTTATTGGCATAATACGGCAACTATTGGCTTCAAGAATAATTAATTCTGTATAGATAATTGCATTCTGTGTGCAGGATATATGTTAATTCTATTCTCTTTTAGAGAAGGCATGTGGCTTAGATGCTATAGGACATAAAGGGCGGGATGGGAGGATAAGAGTAAAGGACGTAATCCACCTAAAAAAAGAAAGGATTTACTAGATTTATTAATAGAATCATTGACGACTACTATTCAATTCTGTTTTCATTTGGAAATGGTGTATGGCTTAACTTCAGTGGCCAGCAAAAGATAAGCATTCAAAAAGATTATGATATCTTTAGCGGCTTTGATTGACTTCTTGTCATCAGCCTTGGTAGAGAAAGAATTAAAACAGCTTCTAGCTTTTGTAGCATGGTCGTTGTGGCAAGCTTGCAATGGCAGAATTTTTAATGAGGTCTCACAATCTCCTGTTCGGTTAATACGTCGTCTTTCAGCTTATTTGGATTATTTAGCTCTATCAAACTATAGATCCAGGACTTCGTCCAGGTATTGGGATAGTTGCCATCATCCTGATTTTTCATTGCTTTTGGGCAATTTGGAGTCATGGCTACCTCCTCCCTCTGGAGTTCTTAAAATCAACTTTGATGCTTCGGTTACCTCAACTTTTGCGGCTGCTGGATATGTTATTAGAGATCATAGTGCTACTTTGCTCATAGCTGCAGGTAAGAAATTGAGTGCTGCTTTTGTTGCTGTTATTGAGCTTACAGCAGCTTGCTTGGGTGTTCAAACTGCTATCCTGACTTTTA
Source organism: Elaeis oleifera (assembly GCA_000441515.1). Lineage (NCBI taxonomy): Eukaryota > Viridiplantae > Streptophyta > Magnoliopsida > Arecales > Arecaceae > Elaeis > Elaeis oleifera. Next base: position 1,398,931 of record KE504647.1, read on the forward strand.
AGGCGACTGCTATCTCGTTAGAAGGTGATTCCAATACAGTGATTTCCTGGATTTTGAATCCTACTAGATATAATAGAGTATCTATTCCGCTGCTTAAGGATTTGTGGGTATGGCAGTCATCTTTAATCGTGTTCACAGTTTCTCATCTCTTTCGTGAAGCTAATCAGGTGGCAGATTACTTGGCAAGCAGAGCTTTGTAGGGTGATTTTGAGTGGAAATTGCCTATGCTGGACAGACATTTCTTTTGTCTTCTACAAGCTGATGCATATATATGGGGTTGTTTATCAACGACATATCTAATACTTTGCAGTATGCTCGTGTTAAAGTTGGGCTATGCGTGTCGAGATTGGTTTCTTCTTGTTTGTTTCTATTTGGGCAGCATTTACTACTTGTTTGAATGGGGTTATGAGTTATTATTTGCTGGTTCTCATGGTTCGCCCTTGTCATGATCAATGAAGGCAATAAAGAAAGGCTTCTCCAATTTGTGGTTGTCAGTTAGCTTGGTTATATCAATTATTTCAGACATTTCTGTATGCTTATCTCTAGCGTTTATTTATTCCATGGACTTCGGGTACTAATTATAACCGCTGTTCTCAATCAGCTGGCTCAGTGCTTTGTTTGGGTGTTCATCTCTTTCGGTTGCTGCTTTTTGTTCTTCTTCTTATATTACCAAGCAGGGTGGTGATTACCAAACACACTGTCTTATTCTTACTGCTGGCTATAAGATTCAATATGGGCCTACCACTCTACTTCTTATGCTTCAGTACTGGATTATTGCAATTGTCTCTTTCTTCATGTTTTATTCGGTATTGACAACATTCAGAGTTTCAGCATGGTTTCTGGGCTAACCTTTTCATGGGATCCTTGGTATCTATTACTACTACCATGCTTTACACCTTATGCATATGGTTGGTGGTATACTTATAAAGCTTCAGTGGGCTCAGCAGTTTTTACTGTATCTCTATGGTCAAGTTGGATCTGATTAACCTCGGTTTTCAGATGTTCATGTTGTTCTGTGGCCTCAGATTCTAACAACAATTATTTTTGTTCATGCTGTTATTACTTTGCGGAGCTTTCTGCTGTTATCTCAATGGTTCATGCTTCTTCAAGTTTCCTGTTTGCATTGGTAATCTGCTGATGTCTTCTCTACCTTCCATTATCCTCAGCCATTCAATGATCTGCGAGTTCTCTCCCTTCAAGTCGTCACTGTGATGTTCAACATCCTGTGTATACTTCCATCTTATTGTGCTGCTGTTCAACTACCTGGTTTGCTTGTTATACATATTTGGTACCTTGTATGTGCTATTCTTATCGCTTTCTGTTGGTGTAATTTGTATCCCACGTACCTCTAACGGGCTGCTATTTGTTGTTTTACGGTTCCTTTGTGCATCCTGATACTTAGGCCCCCGCCCAACACCACAACCCACCCCACCACCACCAACCAACAAAAGAAAAAGAGAAAAGAGAGATTATGTTATATGTTTGCCCTATTTTTCTCTCTTGATTGTGTTAATTGCACCTTATTTTGGAAAGAAACAATGTATTGATCGAAGTAGTTGGTGATAATGATGGAAAGGAATGTATTTAATTTATTTAAAAATAAAAAAATAACATTCTATGGGCCACATGCAGGAGTAAATATTCATTGCAATGATGGTACCACCTCGTCATTGTAACAAATCAATCAACAGTTGAACATAGATGAAATTAATATAAGAAGATAGTATGAGATATTATTCACGAGAACTGATAAAATATAAAAATTTTACTGATTTATTATAGATTTGACGTGATATCACCGTTGCAACAAATATTTTTTCTACATGCAGCATCCTTCACGCACGCATCCAAACAAGATCCTTCTTGCATATATATCAAAGCAACCTTTGGGTATCGATATGGTAAAAATATCTCTATCTTATATGTCTGTACCGGTTAACCGGAAAGGGGAGAGGATGTTAGAGCCCTCTCCAAAATTCAAAAAAAATTGATCAGTCTTCTTGCTCTCTTTCTTCGTGGACTTGGATTCATGCTATGCGCTTATAAAGAGCGGGGATGTACTGAGCACGAAAAGAAATGATTTATTGTATTTATTAATAGATTCGTTGAAGATTGCTATATAATTCTATTCTCATATGGAAAATGAACGCGGCTTTGCTTTGATGGCTATTTCCACTCTCATATTCTTTTTCGCTATAGATGTAAGTTCAGACGTTGTGGTATATAAAGAGTGAGGATGTTGGTATTAAAGGAAAGGACGTAATTGACGATTAGCTCCGGTGGCCAGTAAAAGACGAGCACTCTAAAAGATTATGATATATGTTTGCTCTATATTTACTCTTGATCAGGTAAATTGCACCTTATTTAGTATAGAGACAATATATTGATTGGAGGAGTTGGTGAGAAGGATGGAAAGGGATGTATTGTATTTTAAGGGGGAAAAAAACAATGTTCTACCGGCCATGATATCACTCTTGCATGCATACAAGGGGGATCCCCTTGCATGTATATCAAAGCAAACTTTTAGGTACAAATAAACTAAAAGTATCTCTATTTATATCTATTAATTAGATAGAAATGAGAGAGAACGTTTGAACCCTCTCCAAAATTCAAGAAAATTGAAAGAGATTCGTAGAAAATATCAGGTGAAAAAGGAGTCTAAAATAAAAAAAAATCCATGTGACAGGAGTCCAGAGAAAAACACACATCCCCACTACCCAAAACAAGTAAACAACCCTTGGAATTATGTGATGGATGAAAGGACTATTGTTTGATACAAGGTGCTTGACAAGTGGGGCTTTGATAACGATTTGGATTTAGCTTCGGTCCATGAGGACGTCCCCTGATGGACCTAATTGTGCGATTCATTATTAAGAGGGAGAAAGGGGTGGTTTTGAAAGTCCATCGGATACACCAATGAACTGCTTTCTCTTTTTGGAAATATCTTCCATTACATCAACGAATTAAATATGTTTGTTCAGGCATCAAATAATATTTATATTATTATACAAGTGATAAAATAATATACAAATATATGATGCTTATGTGCTCCCGTGAAATATCTTCTCTTTTTTTATATATTATAAAAATACTCTCATTTTAACCATTGAGTTATTTATTATTGATGAAGTATTAAATAATATATGATAAAATAATATTCAAATTATGGTGCCTATGAAGTATGAACAAAAATAGTCTTACGAATGCCCCCATGAAATACTTTCTATTTTCTTCTACACTATCGAAATACCTTTCATTTATCATTGAATTAAATATCACTGATGATGTATTAAATAATATCTATAATATTATATAAATAATAAAATAACATATAAATATGTAACGGGTTTTGCCAACACAGAAAGAATAATACACTACAATCATTCTATAATACCTCAGAATCCCCACCTTCCTCTCTCTCACTTAATAAAGAAAAAAGTTGTTACAATTTTTTACCAAAAAAATGATGCATTACAATCATTCTATAATACCCTAAAATTCATCTTTGTCTCTTACTTAGTTTGGAGAAAAATCATCATTAAAAAATTTATAAATTGTAGTCATTAGTTGCTTAATAATAGACAGACTTATCTTATATTTAATCTATAGAATTATCATGACACTTTTTTTTAATATCATAATATTACATGACTAGATAAGATTGTTAATTAGAAAATGACATATCTGGTAGCCATCATTTATTACCCCCTATCCATTCTGTTTTGATTTCATTAGGATGGTGAAATGGGAACATTTGTCAAGACTGCATGAGCGGCTGCAATACCAACCACGTGTAAAATATCGTGAGGCATGGATGGACACATCCAGCCAACGCTTGGACTACATAACCGAGGTAAACCACAGAGCTTCGCCTATACAGAGAGACTTGTTTCTTCTGATTCCCACTCATAACAGCTTATCCCAAACAACCATGGCTGCCAGTTTGTTGGGGGCTTCACTGTGCCTCTTGCAAACATACCCTGAGATCCTCATATCCGTTGTTTGCTTCTTCTTCTTCTACTACTACCAAAAAACAAGGGGCCTGGGAACTCAGTGGATTGGCCATTCGTGGGGATGCTCCCGGCCCTTCTAGCCCACCTCCACCACCTCCATGACTGGGGTACCTGGATCCTGAAGGAGACCGGGTGCACCTTCTTGTTCCATGGCCCGTGGTTCACAGGCATGGACATGTTGGTGACCTGCGACCCAGCCAACATGCACCATGTCTTCAGCGCCAACTTCCTCAACTACCCGAAGGCGACGACTTCTCGGAGATCTTCGACATCCTCGGCGATGGGATCTTCAATTCCGACGCTGAGTCATGGAGAAGCCAAAGGATGAAAGCTCACACCCTGATCAGCGACCGAAGGTTCCGGCCCTTCGTGTCGCAGTCGACCCGAACAAGGTGGAGAAGGGACTCATCCCTCTTCTCGATCAACTTGCCAAACAAGAAGTTGCAGTAGACTTGCAAGATGTATTCCTGAGGCTGACCTTTGATACCACCTGTTACTTGGTTTTGGCACTGACCCCGGGTGCCTTTCTATCGGATTTCCCACGGTTCCATTTGCCAAGGCTATGGACGATGCCACGGGGGCCTTGCTCTTCCGGCACATAGTGCCACCGGCGTGGTGGAAGTTGCTGAGATGGCTAAGTATAGGGGAGGAGAAGAAATTGGCACTGGCATGGGAAGTGATGGACCAATTCATAGCACAAAGAATTGCTGAGAAAAGGAGAAGAGGAACAAATCAAGAAGCCATGGAGAGGCGCCAAGAGATCTATTATCATCTTATATTGATGCTTGTGATGATCTTCATATGGTGGATGTGGAAAATCCGATGGAATTCAATAAGTTTCTACGAGACACAGCAATGAATTTTATGATTGCAGGGAGGGACACCACTGGTGCCGCCCTCACATGGTTCTTTGGTTGCTGTCAAAGAATCCGGTTGCGGAGTTGAAGATCCTGGAGGAATTGAAGTCGCTACGAAAGGAGAGGTCATGCTCAGAGAGCATGACCCTATTCGATGCCGAGGAGCTGAAAGGGTTGGTCTACCTGCATGCAGCCTTGTGTGAATCCCTGAGGCTGTACCCGCCGGTCCCGTTCGAGCACAAAGGTGTGTTGCAATCCGAAGTCCTTCCGAGCGGCCACAAAGCCCAGCCAGGAACGAAGATACTCTTCTTTTGTATGCTATGGGAGGATGGAAGGGGTATGGGGAAAAGATTGCTTGGAATTTAAGCCTGAGAGATGGATTTCAGAGAAGGGGAAGTTGAGGCATGAGCCATCTTATAAGTTTCCTTCATTCAATTCCGGGCCGAGGACCTGTCTGGGGAAGGACATGGCCTTCACTCAGATGAAAGCGGTTGTGTCTGCAATGGTGTACAACTTCCATGTTGATGTGGTTGAAGGCCATGTGGTTGAACCAAAGATTTCTATCATCCTTCAAATGAAGAATGGCTTGATGGTGAGGATTAGGAAGAGAGCTAGTGCGTGATTGTGTTGAAATTGACGTGGTTTGCTGTGAAGCTCAACATGTGGATGTTTGCTATGGTTCAATAAAGAAGGATTTCAGTTTAGCATTGTTGGGCAAAGATACTGGAGAAATTATTAGGTATTATTTACCATGTCTGCATAGTCTAACCCATTAAAACAACATGTCTACCAACCTTGCAATTTTCTTATGATTTTGCTATAAATTTATCCAAAATATGAGAAGTAACAGCAACTTGTATTTTTAAACAAATATTAGACTTATCACCTTTTGCTCGAATTTTTTTTAAAAAAAATCTTGAACTCTAATTTACTAGATTTTTTTTTTTTTTTTTGTTTGCTTTTAACTAGTATATGTATGCAAGCACGCATTACGCTAATGATGTGGCCTTTTCATTCCTGTCGCCGGCAACCGTGCATCATGTCGAATATTAGCCGCCGACAATAGGTGCAGTTGGTACAATGGGAGGATACGTAGCACGTCGATTGTTTCGCATTTTGTGTGACTTCTTTACGCTTGTCCTAGGACTGGTCGGTTCACTGAGTTGGGTGGTGCTGTATCAGGTTCTTACCCCTGCCAGGCTTGGTCCACATAAAATTGTCTGATGTGGTGGGCACCCTTATGTCTCTTAAAATCTTGAGGAATTCTTTGTGCGCACCACAGGTGGCGCAGAATCACACGCATCATCCACAGTAATTAATTTACGTATAAAATTAAGATATGATATATAAAAATATATATTTTTTTTATCAGATTCGTATCGAAATCAATCATCATGAATGATGTATTCAATTTTGTATCATCTGCAGTGCACAAAGAATTTCGCATATCTTTTGGCCATCCCTTCCGGCCTCGTCAGGTCAATCCATCATGTTAGACTCAAAAGCTATAACATATTTGGTAGTTTCCTTTTGGCCTTACTAGGGAGAAATTATTGATTATAATCATCCTATCACGTGTGTGCATTTTAGATCATCCAATAAGAAACATCATATTATCTAAACTATTAAAATTATTTATTCAAAATAATAAAAATTATTAGTTGATCAATTATAATTAATAATATTTTTTTATTTAAATTTCTAATCAAAGTTAAAAAATGATGCACCTTTTTTTAACAGTAGATGATGTGATGGCTTCTTAAAGATGGAGCGGTTCTAATTAATAATCTCTTTAGTAGGCCTCCAAGTATATCCGAAAGTTTTTCTATCCTGCTTGCTTTTACCACATCCACTTTCAGTCTTCCACATTGTTACGGTGGTTACCGTGAGCATCTCGGATCATCATTGCATCATAAGGCATTTCAAATTCTCGAGTCGCCAGCACGACCGCTGACCGACGTATGATCTATGGAATCTGTCTCCATGCTGAGCTGAGGCGCCCATAAGGACTAACTTGTGTATGAGCCACCTTCGTCACCTTAGCCGACCTATCTCTTCAACACGTGTGACAGCTGTCCATCCCGAATAGAAAAGGACCTGGCGCAACCGTCTTCTCTGATCTCACGGGAGCGATTAAGGACGAAATCATCTCGCCCAAATTGACATGTCTAACAGTCCGATAATCTCGGGATCATACGACCGCACAGCTAACAATCTAGCTATCCAACATCCTTCTGTATAAACAATCAGAGCCCCGATGATCCAAATAAGCTCAATCCCTCTCAGAGAATCCATTGCTGCTCACTTGTTCTTTGTCTTTCTAACTTGAGCATCGGAGGGTCCTCGTCAGAGCCACAACCTTCAGTTTGGGACTTATTTTGTAGGTCACTCCAGTACTGTCATCACTGCATGAGGATCAGGCGTTCATCTTCCGACCTCGATCGATTTCAGCGGCAACAGATAGAGAAAGGGTTTACATTCACATTCATGGCTCAAAGACGGACATCTTTCCAACTTTCCAATGCCGCTGCTTTTCGGTATGTGGCCAGCCAGGCTGATAATCAAGTTCAACCGTTGGCACTGAAAACCCTCCACCGGCTCAGTCGGTCGTCCCTCTGTCGGTTCAACTGATCCAGCCGGCGCCAGTCACGGCTGATCAATTCGGCCGGCTCTTCCAGCAAGTACAACATCTGACGATCGCAATCCAAGCGGTCCGGATCTTTTCGTCCCCTTTCAGGTGATGCCACATGCCTCCTCAGGCTGTTCTTGCACCCACTACAATGGTGCGTCATACATTGCCCTCGGTGGTGCCGCCTGTGCTCTCCACAGCGATGCCTCCGTAGAATCCTGCCTTGACAGTGGCTCCGCAGCTATCACCTCAACCAGAACTGTAGGTGCCTCCTCGAAGTCTAGAGAGGAGGTTGACTCATCAAAATCACCCTCGGACCCAGCAGTCGGTCGGACGATGATTTTCAAGCCCACTGTCAGGCCATGACTCAACCCTCGGGTGCCGATCTTCTCTACGCTCCGAGGCCGATACCGTTCATGAAGTTGATATCAAAAGGCGATTTCAGAAGCTCGACCGGTAGTTGGACCAAAAAATAGAAAAAATCCTAACAATAATGGCTCTTCGGTGCTGCCCTACGAAGGGTATAACAGCCAGTCGTCCTTCGTCCCAAGGATTATACAGGAACCACTCCCCCTGCACTTCAAACTATCTCAATTAGAAGCCTATGACGGGACCTCCGACTCCGTCGACCATATAGAGACCTTCAAAGCAGTCATGCTCCTTCAGAGAGCGTCAGATACAATCCTCTATCGAGCGTTCCCTCCGACTCTTAAGGGGGTCGCTCGATAGTGGTACTCGAGTTTGAGGCCGACGTCTATCCATTCTTTTAAAGATTTATGCTGGTCTTTCGTCGGTCATTTCATCAATAGCCGATGACAGCAGAAGCGATCAGACTACCTCCATACCATCAAGCAAAAGGAGGACGAGTCGATCCACTCCTTCATGAACAGATTCAACGTGGCGACCCTGGAGGTCCAAAATCTGGACCAGTCGATCGCGATAGCTGCGATGATGAGCGGTTTGCTGAAGAACGACTTAAAAAATCGTTAGTTAAACTTATCCTCGAGATCTCTCAAATATGCTTGTTCGTGTGGAGAAGTATATCCGCATGGAAGAGATCTTTACCGATGATACTTTATTGGTTCAATCATAGCAGGATCCAGTGAGGAGCGCCATCCAAGGTGCGAGCACAAAAGTCGCCAGTGCTTTCGGTCCTCACCCCAGAGGCGGAATAACAGGGGTCGAAATCGTCGATCGCGGAGTTCTCTAAGAAGGGCTCGACAACCATCACCTTCTAGGTAGTACAATAGCTACATGCCCTTACTGTTCCTCGGAGGGAGGTGTTGCTGCAAATGGGGCCTGAGTTACTTGTGCCTCAGCCGATGAGAATAAGGTCGGAATGCCGTCGAGATCCGAATAAGTATTGTTTTACCATCGTGACCATCGTCACGATACTGAAGACTGCCACCAGCTCTACGACGAGATAGAGAAGCTTATCAGATAGGGGCGGCTGAATCATTTTATCCGGAGAGCGATCTTTTAACACCTAACTTCGAGAGTTCAGCATCCATCCTCTTTACCTCAGCAGCCTCTTCTTCTGCCTCAACCACAGCAAGCGCCACCACGGTAGGAGCGGCAGCAGGTCGGAGGGCAAATGGTGGAAGAAGAGCGATCCATCTGAGAAGAAATTTACATGATTACTGCGAAATTGTCTGGATATGAAAATAATGACTATTTGTATTTTAATAACAAAATTTTAGCCAACTACGTAGATATATACTTTAGATTTATCATCTTTTGCCCGATTTTGTTTAAGAAAAAAAAAAAGGAACTTTAGTTTACTAGATATTTTTTTGTTCGTTTAACTGGTATATACAAACGCACGTTACACCAATGATGTGACCTTTTCATTCCTCTCACCGGCAGCCGTGCATCATGTCAAATATTAGCTGCGGACAATAGGTCCAGTGGGAGGGTAGCTCGTCAATTGTCTAGCATTTTGTGCGACTTCTTTACGTTTATCCTAGCATTGCTTCATTCATTGAGTTAGGCAGTGTCGTATCAGATTTTTACCCAGGTCTACATAAAATTGTCTCGATGTGGTGGCCTACCTTTACCTCTTCCAATATTTGGTCATCCCTTTCGGCCTCCTCAGGCCAATCCGTTATGGTAGACCCAGAAGCTATTGCAGAGCCGGGAGTTCGCTTTGTGCCTTGCCAGGCCTCCTGCAAACATGTCCTGAAATCTCTGAACCAAAAAAAAAAAAAAAAGGGGTCCTGAAATCGTCTTATCCATATCTTGCTTCTACCACGTCCACTCCCTCACAAATATTAGAAGGCCAGCAATCCCCTTAAGCCGGCCATTCCTTGTGATCTGGCCATTCCTTTTGATCCTCTCGACACTTGTCACCCATCTCACCACCTCCATGATGGAACCACCGAGGTCCTCGAGGAGTCCGAGTCCGCCATCTCGTTCTGCTTGCCTGGTTCTGAGACATGGACTTGTTGGATAATTGTGATCCGACCAAAGATGTGACAGAAAGTCAAATCGCAAATCTGATCAGAACCGATTTCTTTGGTCCGGTTTATATATATTATGTTTCTGAAATCTGTTTTGGCGTCCGTTCGAAAAAAAAAATGAATCTAAAAAATATCAAATTTTTAATAATTTTATATATAAAATAAATTTTAAGCTTTTAACTTAATCTAATTTATTTAGTCCAACTCATTGAATGTTGATCTTATATAAAATATAATTTTATATTTAGATTTAACTTAGCCCAATCGGACATCAATCCAATAAAAATTGAGCCGGATCTACATTGATTATTTTTTTTATAAAAATCAATTTTTTTGATCCACAGCCTAGACTCGAGACTTATTATAATAGGATGGAGCCATTTGGTGGATGCCATTGTTCTTGGAGTAGAACTTCAAATAGTTATAATAGGTATTATGTACTGAGGCAGATTCTGAGACTGGATCACATCATCATCGAAGAGGGCTCTACCATTGTTGTGAGTTGATTGCAGCTGCGAGCTGGAACAGCTCTCACTCATCCTCTATTATGCGATGCTTGGATAGTTTTGAGAGAATGTGCTTCTCTGGATATCCAGTACGTCTATTAGGAGGTAAATAGTACAGCGGATTGAATCGTCTCCTTTATTGCTGATCACTCAGACAATGTGCTATGGATGGATGCTCATTTGTCTTTTTTTTTTTTATTTCATGATATTTTATTTTTAATTTTTGTGATTGTATTTATATTAGATTTGCATGGTTAACCCGGCTTCACAAAAAAAAAAGAAAAAAAAAATTGCTTCAATTTGAGGCGTATCTTCAACTCTTCCCAACCTGACCTGTGCACATCCTCCGCCATGTGCATGTCACCGATGCTAAATTTTCCAATCATCCACAAATACTCAGAATTTTCGACACGACGACATCCTTGCAATGGATTTGGTATCCCGGTCTAGTCCAAGCAAGGTGGAGAAGGGGCTCATTCCTCTTCTAGATGAAGTTGCCCAAGAAGACGACGTAGTAGACTAGCAAGATGTGTTCCTAAGGCCAACCTTTGACACCACACGTCACTTGGTTTCTGCATTGGCCTTGGTTGCCTGTCTATCAGGTTTCCCGGTTCCATTTGCGACGGCCATGGATGATGATATGGACTCCTTGTTCTTCCGGCATGCAGTACCATCAGCCTGGTGGAAGTTATCAAGGATAGGAGAGGAGAAGAAACTGGCCGTGGAATTGGACGTCATGGACCATTTCATAGCCCATGCATGCAATCAACAAGAGGAAGGAGGAGGAGAACAAATTAAGAAACCAGGAGGATCACAGGGACCGCAAAGGACCAATGGATTTAATATCGTCTTGTCTTGATGAGCAGCAAGATCATCAAGTAGTGGATGGAATATTTCCAGTACGTGGAGTTTGATAAATTCAAGAACAACGGTGTGCTGCAATCTGAGCTCATCCCGAGCGGGGACAAAGCCCATCCAAGCATGTTACCGAAAAAAGATCCATTCAAGCATGAAGATATTATTCTCTTCGTGGGAAAGATGGAAGGGGACTGGAGGAATGATTGCATACGATTTAAGCCCAAGAGACGGGTTTCAGAGACTGGCAGATTGAGGCATAAGCCATCGATCTTACAAGTTTCTATCATTCAATTCCGGGACTTGAACTTGTTTAGGGAAGGAGATAGCCTTTACTCAAATGAAAGCGTTGGTGGCTGCCATGGTATATGGACAACTTATATGTTGATGTTTGTGGCCGCCATGGTATCGTTGATTTACTAGCAAGGTTAATAAGAAATTGGATGTCCTGCCAAAAAAAGAGAGAGCATGTTTCGTTATAATTATGTGCTAGTATGTGTATGTACGCAGAGTGTAAATCTCTCTTTAGTTATGGTTATGTACTCTTTAAAATTGGAAGCTTCTCTAGCCTCTCCAGGGTTTTCCATTCGAGGGAAAGAGGATGGTATGCGTTCTTTCGGCATATTTATCGCTCACCAGTGATTGGGTAGCCTACTTCATACATACATGGACAGCAGTATTAAATACTGATGAGTCATGGGCCTCTAGGTTGGGTGTGACTCATCTGGGCATTCTATGGCCCAGCCCATGACCAACTTGATCTAGCCCCGGCCCCGGTTGTATATGGACGGTGCCAATTTGTCAACGGTTTGGACCAGAACAATCGACCCTTAGCTTGATAGAAAAATAATATTGTCACGCCTAAGTTGCCAAGGTGTGCATGAATCATGAGATTATGGGCACAATTATGATATCTTAGCTTTCCTATAGATTCAATTAAGGAAGGGATGGGGAAAATAACTTCAATGGTCAAACATATCATGCTTAAAATTGGACCTTTTCCAACCTATTACAGTAAGTCAAGCCAGGATCATGAGATAGGATCTCGGGTCTAACCCGATGCGAGGTATTGTCCACTTTGATCGGTGTGAGATAGGCCCGTGACCCCCGACCCGTATGGGATAGGCCCGTGGCCTGCGACCGCATAGCTTTGTTCTTGAAAAAAGCACCTCATGTCAGAAGGGAGTTTCAAGTGGTCGGCGTGAGGTAAGCTCGTGGTCCCCGACCCGTATGGGGTAGGCCCGTGGCCCGTGACCGCACGGCCTTGCTTTGGAAAAGACACCTCACATAAGAAAAGGAGCTCCAAGCCTTATAAGGCAAGGTTGTCTTACTGAACAACCGATGTGGGATTAAAGTCAGCACCTCTTGCAACACAACCAAAGGAAAGGGACAGTTCTGGATCACGTTGTTCTTGGCATGGCCTGCCTCGTTATCCGGTAAAAGTGAGATCAACTAGAAGAGTATATACGGGTTACAACTTATTTACGCGAAGTACGTTGAGGCCTCTGGTAACCAAGGTTGGCAAAAGATGATGAGGAATGGCCTGTTATCAAGTGCAGGCCGGGTTGAGATTGAGCCCAAGAACACGTTGGGCCAGGTCCAATCTGTCCAGTGTTGGGTGGTGATTGGATTCTGAAGTGCTTACACAAATAATACTGCTAAGTACTTCTTGCAATCAAAACATTCTTGTGCGTTTATTAGGGCTGATCGTGGGCAAGACTTGCGCACAGAAAATATCCAATTTTAAATGTACCCGATCCAAAGCCTGACTAAAATAATATAGTTTAACCCCAATGGTTGGCCCATGATCAGCTCTAGCCTACATCTCCTATCTTACATGCGAGTCAACCTTCAGACGCACCCGTTGAGCAGTTCAAGTGCATGTAAACTGGAAGTTAATTCTATAAGATGAATGGTGCTTCACTGCCTTTGCATGTAAGATGTTTCTTTTCAGACATATGTTTGTGTATTAAAAAAGATTATAAATTTAATTTAAGCCTTGGTATATAGTTGTATATAAATATCATTAGTGTGCAGATACATGCAATGCATGGAAGGGAAAACGTGAATGGGTATCAAGGCTCATTCATTATCCGCAGCTTCAACTCCAGTTTCGTGGCAGCTGGGGTAGTTGCGCTTTATGATACTACAGTTCCTTTAATTGAATTACGGAGTGCTCGGAGGCGACTGACTTATGCTATCACTCTTCTGGGGCCATACAAATTCTACCTGGTGGTAATTCTCAAACTGTTGTCACTTTATCATCGAGGGTAATTCAGCCACAATGGTGGTTTAGATTTTAGGACAGAGTAGATTTACAGCTGCTCATCCACTACTTCTTGATATTTGAAGATTTCTTCGGAGTTGCATTTCCTTGATTATTAAGCAGGTCTATCAGGAGGCAAATAACGTAATAGATTGGATTATCTCTTTTGTTGTCGAGCACTTTGGAAAGATATTGTGGATAGATATGAGGGCTATTCCGACCTTTTTATGATATTTTATATTTTGATTTTTTTGAATATGTTCATATTAAACTTGCATAAGTTATCCACCATATCAAAAAAAAAAAATTGTTAATTATATAGCCAACTTGGTGGCCACAAGATAAAGCCAATCCTCTTCTTGTAGATTGGTAAAAGGCTACATTAGTGGTAGTGGCCTTTAAAGCGGTGTATGTTGATAGAAAACTAACAATGTAGCTGACTGCATCGCTTTCTATATGGAAGAATATACAAAAATTTCTCCCGGGACTCTACTACATCCACTCCTAAGAAACTCCAAAAGATTTTACACACAAATGCCAAGTGGCTATATTTATATATGAGGAGGGTTTGACCTATCTACAACACCCAAAAAAATAAAATAACAGTATCAAAGGCTCCAATCTTGCTTGATAGACGCACTCTTTGACAATCACCTAGAATAACATTGTATAGTCGAGAAGCTACGCCGACTTTAGATGTCGGCAAATTTGCCAATTTCATGAAGGGCTCTTGTACAACCCTGACTGCCTAGCAAGCATGAAATTAGACGTAGGCCAAAGTAATGCTGCTAGTAAGAGTTCACTGCATATTTCGATTGTATAAATTTCCTACAACTAGGGTTGTATGGTATTTACACTTGAAAGCTAGCTCCAATCCTTCCAGAGGTTTAGGTTTAGGGCTTTAGGTGTCCTGCATGTGGCAAGAGGTGAGACTCACATGATAGAGCTCCATTGTCTCCTAGCTCTCCTCTAACATCCGTCGGCTCATGAAGAATAAGGACGACGGTTCCTACTACTTAGAAAAAATAAATTATAATATAATATATATCATAAATATAATATATTAATGATATATTGATATACTAACATTTTTATTGGACTAAAGAATAATTTTGTCTTCAAATTTCAGCTCAAGATCACTATCTTGGATGATCTTGAATTTTAGGGGTGGAACTATGTTTTGGCTTAGGGGTTCAATTGAACCCCCAAGTTTTGGTGCAATATCCTTAGGAGTATGTAAACATTATTCAAAAATTTTGTATATATATTTTTTAAATTTTATAAATAAAGAGTCTTAATTAGCTTAGTAATTTGAACCCCCACCTTCTATCCCTCGTGTCCTAGGTTTAAATCTTTTCTCTCACTTTTTTTCCTCTTTTCTTTCTCCCTCACTTTTAAGTAATGTAATATTATTAAATTTTTATTATTTATTTATTTAATTTATATATTGAACCTTAAGATGAAAATTCTAGCTACGTCACTGAATGTAATGTTATTAAATTTTTATTTATTTATTTATTTATTTTAATTTATATATTGAATCTCTCGGATGAAAATCCTAGCTACGCCACTGTTGAATTCCCAATCTTAAGGATGGATATCCCATTATTGAGTTGGATTTTGATTTAAGGAGTGTGGTTGATTTAAGATCACTGTTATATGACCAAATGCAGTGATCTCATCATCTCAACCCATATTATCCTTCATCTTGAGATGATCATCCTATACCAAATCCCTTCTATATAATACCATAACCCATTATAAAAATTCTCTTGTAATTGTGGTGGATCATTATGATGACTATAACAATTGCTATTTATTCAGGTATTTAGCTATATGGTATTTGTTCAAATATGTCTAGGTTGAAATTATCTAGAACTAAATAATAAGATACAATGATATCGCCTATTTAAATCTTTGCTTATCAAATAAATACTCGTTGCTTGGTAATTATCAAAGCTGAATTTCATAATGTTATACGTTGAAAAACATGCAAATGCTAAATAACTGCCGTTGTTCTTGTTATATAATAATTGTGGTAACAAAATGATGGTTACCTAACATGTACTATTAAAAATTTTCTCTTGATAATATATATGGGATTATGGATTTGACCATTTCATAACAACGAAAGGTAACGTCACTTGGTGGACCTGAGAAGTTGGCAACAAAATATATAATTTAGCTAAGTGCAATGTAGCATGATCCTGGTCTCAGCATTGCTCTTTCAAATTTTATTAAAGCTACTTCTTGGTGATATTGACAATTCATCTTTGAAATCAAGTAATAAACTGTTGATCATGATGCAAGAGGGCTTGTTGAATCATGAAATTGGATCGTGTCCCTCCTTTCATTAATTTATAAAGATTTGTTGTGATGGTTGGACTATTTTTGGACGTTGAAATCTCCCAGAAGTTTTTAGTTGTTGCTATATAATATATTTATAAGGACAAAGTGACATATAAAGCATATTATTTACCATGCCATTGTAGGTCTTCAGACAGAGTGCTAATTTTTGCACATGAGCCACTCCAACTCTCCTCTGTATGTGGAAGTGGAACCATGCAGAAATTCAGAAAGATCGAGTTTTGTTCACCCTTCATTCATGCACGTGTGTTAGCAAAATAGCATGTCAAATTATATAATGCAAGCTGCCTGAAATTATGATATGCCCTCCCATCCTTCCTCCTCTCGTTGGTATGGAGGTTTGTAGTGTACAAGGGTTTTATTTTTCACATAAAAGAAGAATTATATTTTTCCCATGAATTCATCATTGGATCACTCGATAGCCACTTCTAGATCGATGCAAATATATGAATAAAAAAATTATTCGAATAGTAATTTTAATTAAATTTTCATGTAATATAGTAAATTTTATATAATATTAACTATATTCGAATAAGGTTTTATGGTTTATACATATATATATATATATAT
>KE504647.1:1420147-1451482 GCA_000441515.1 Elaeis oleifera
AATCTGCCTGCTCCCGTAGGAGTTCGGCTGGTGGAATCTGCCTGCTCCCGTAGGAGTCCGGAGAGAATCTGGTGATTGAAGAGATCCGCTGTTAGCGAAGTACGGCCGTTGACAAAGTACGGAGTAGTTCGGATTGGAGTTGAACTGGATTATGAGGATTCCAGAAGAAGTTCGGAGAACTGCCGATAGCTGTAGAAGGTCGGTGTGGGGTCAATCATTGGAAAAGTTCGGCCGTAGACGAAGCTTGAAGGGAGTTCAGTCTGGTGCCGATCACTGCAAAGTATCGGCCAGCAGCGGAACTCAGTTAGTACTGTAGAAGGTCGGCCGGCAACGGAGTCCAGAAGACACTTGAAGCAATCTGATAGACGACTGGAAAACTTATCTTGGAGAAGTCCGGATAGGTGCCATCTGTCGAGAACTTCGGCTGAGGATATTTTATACCCAACATGAAGAATATTATTTAAATTAATTAAATAATTTTAAGATTAGAGATTGAATAGAAGCAGCCTTAACAGCGACGACATGGGGACGATATGGTGACGACAATCATTAGAAATGGCTTAAAGATGATTATTAAAAATTAAAAAATAATAATATAAAGATGGTTTTTTTAGAGATAGTGCGATGACGGGATAATCGTCTCTGAAAAAGCCATCTCAATAGATTCCTTTCTAATTTTTTTAGCGATGTGATTTACAGAGATGATTGTTAGAGACGGATATTTTTTAGGGATAGTATTTTTTTTTTTTTTTTTCAAGATGGATTTTGCCGTCTGTTGGACCCATTTTTTTTTTTTTGTAGTGCATGGATATACCGTCTCCTACGACACCACGCGCGCACCGCTGGTGATCCGCGCTTTATAAACATAGCCTTTTTTCTCTTCATAGCAGCTTATCCAAACAATAATGGCTGCCCGTTTGTTAGTGGCTTCACTATGCCTCTTGCAAACATACCCTGAGATCCTCATATCCGTTGCTTGCTTCTTCTTTTCTACTGCTACCAAAAACCAATAAGGGACCTGGGATCCCAGTGAATTGGCCATTCGTGGGGATGCTCCCGGCCTTACTTGCCCACTTCCACCACCTCCATGACTGGAGCACCATGGTCCTGAAGGAGACCGGGTGCACCTTCTTGTTCCGTGGCTCGTGGTTCTCAGGAATAGACGTGTTGCTTACCTGCGACCCAGCCAACGTGCACCATGTCTTCGGTGCCAATTTCCTGAACTATCCGAAGGGCGACGACTTCAAGGAGATCTTCGACATCCTCGGCGACGGAATCTTCAATTCCGACGCAGAGTCATGGAGAACGCAAAGGATGAGAGCCCATAGCCTGATTAGTGATCAAAGGTTTCGGTCCTTCGTGGCGCAGTCGAGCCGAAACAAGGTGGAGAAGGGACTCATCCCTCTTCTGGATCAACTTGCCAAACAAGATACTGCGGTAGACTTGCAGGATGTGTTCCTAAGGCTAACCTTTGATATCACCTCTTACTTGGTTTTGGCGTTGACCCTGGGTGCCTCTCTATCGGATTTCCCACGGTTCCATTTGCCGTGGCTATGGATGATGCCACGGAGGCCTTGCTCTTCCGGCACATACTGCGACCGGCGTGGTGGAAGTTGCAGAGATGGCTAAGGATAGGGAAGGAGAAGAAATTGGCACTGGCGTGGGAAGTGATGGACCAATTCATAACACAACGAATTGCTGAGAAAAAGGAGGAGAGAAACAAATCAAGAAGCCATGAGGAGGCACCAAGAGATCTATTATCATCTTATATTAATGATTGTGACGTTCTTCATGTCGTGGATGTGGAAAATCCGATGGAATTGGATAAGTTTCTTCGAGATACAGCAATGACTTTTATGACTGCAGGAAGGGACACCACTGGTACCGCCCTCACATGGTTCTTTTGGTTGCTTTCAAGAATCCACTTGTGGAGCTGAAGATCCTGGAGGAATTGAAGTCGCTACGAAAGGAGAGGTCATGCTCGGACCCCATGACCGTATTCGATGCCGAGGAGCTCAAAAGTTGGTCTACTTGCATGCAGCCTTGTGTGAATCCCTCAGGCTGTACCCGCCGGTCCCGTTCGAGCACAAAGGTGTGTTGCAACCTGAAGTCCTTCCGAGCGGCCACAAAGCCCGGCCAGGAACGAAGATACTGTTCGTTTTGTATGCTATGGGACGCATGGAAGGAGTATGGGGAAAAGATTGCTTGGAATTTAAGCCTGAGAGATGGATTTCAGAGAAGGGGAAGTTGAGGCATGAGCCATCTTATAAGTTTTCTGCATTCACCTCCGGGCCGAGGACTTGTCTGGGGAAGGACATAGCCTTCACTCAGATGAAGGCGGTTGTGGCTGCCATGGTGTATAACTTCCATGTTGATGTGGTTGAAGGCCATGTGGTTGAGCCAAAGATTTCCATCATCCTTCACATGAAGAATGGTTTGATGGTGAGGATTAGAAAGAGAGCTAGAGCCTGATTGTGTTGAAATTGACGTGGTTAATTTCCTGCGAAGCTCAGCATGTAAATTTGTGCCTTGGTTCAATAAAGAAGGATTTCATGTTAGCACTGTTGGGTAAGGATATTGGAGAAATTATTCGGTGGACTTAGCCTCCCATGTCGGCATAGCCTAGACTAATAAAAATGAATGTCAACCAACCTAGCAATTTTCTCATAATTGTGCTATAAATTAGCCAAAATACAAGAAGTAACGGCGACTTGCATATTTTATGACGAAATTTAGCCAACTACATGGATATTTTAGGCCTCTCACCTTTTGCTTGAAATAAGAAGAAATCTTGAACTTTATTTAATTACTAGATTTGTTTTGTCTTTTGTTCCTTCTAACTAGTATATACGAACACGCGTTACACTAATGATGTGGCCTTCTCATCACTCTCGCCGGCAACCGTACATCATGTCAAATATTAGCTGCCAATAATAGGTAAGATTGGAGGGTAGCACGTCAACTGTTTAGCATTTTGTGTGAGTTCGTTCTCTGCACCTATCCTAGCACTGCTTGATTCATTGAGTTAGGTCGTGTGTTGCATCAGTTTTTACCCCTGCCGTGCCAGGTCCACGTACAATTGTCTCATGTGGTGGTGGGCACACCTTTGTCCGTTCCAATCATTGGTATCCCGTTTGGGCTCATGGGGCCAATAACGTAGACGCGAAAGCAATTACAGAGCCGGGAGTTTGCTTTAGGACTCACCAGGCCTCCTGCAAACATGTCCTAAAATCCTCCTATCCATTGCTAACTACTTCAACAACAATGTTAGAAGGCCAATGATCCCCGTGAACTGGCCATTCCTCGGGATTCCCCCGGCACTTGTCACCCATATTCACCACCTCCATGAATGAACTTCCATCGCGGTCCTAAAGGTCTCTACCATCTTGTTCTGCACGCTCTAGTTCTTAGGCATGAGACCCGGCCAACGGGGATGTCCAATAAAAGAGCTGAATCACGAATCCGAATCGATGTTTCCGCATGATTTATATTTTTTTTTTGAAATTCAGTTTTGTAGCGGTTTGAGAAAAGCTTAAATCCAAAGAGATATATAGATTTTTTTAATATATTTTTCTTACATATAACATGGAATTATTTTTAGACTTAATCTAACTCATGTAGTTTAGCCCATTGAACATCAATCTTATATAAAATAGAATTTTTATGTTTAATCTAGTCTATCGAGCATCAAACCAATAAATAAAATCAAACCAAATGTCTCGGATTGATTTCAAGAGATTTTTATAGATAGTCGGTTCAATTTTAGAGAATCGATTTAAATTAGATCGATTTCAGATATATCTTAAAATCTTCTTGACCTAATCTGTGCACATCCTCACTAGCCATTATGCACCATGTCTTTTTTTTTGGTGAAGCAGAACAATCATACAATTCTACTATAAATACATCTAAGAAAATTGAAAATAAAATATGACGAAGAGAGGAAGGAATCAAAACAAAATTATCTAAATCAGTTGAATGCTCTGCAATAAAGAAAGTAATCTAATCCACAGCATTATTCATCTCCCAATAGGCATGCACCATATCAAAGATGTGGCAGCTTTCTACCGGCCTCCAAATATCTTGTAATAAGAGGTGATAATCCTCTGAAAGCCATTGCCTCGCAACTCATTGGATCACTATTATGGAGTCACCCTTGAGAATGATAGACTCAATTCTAAGAACAAGATCCGCATAGCGAATCCCCTCTCAAGCCACTCGCAGCTCTACCCCTAGTATGAAGACATCAACAATTTATCTACTTCCAGTAGCAATGAATCTAAAGTCAAGATCTCTAATCATAAAGCCTACTCCAACTCTTCGACCTTTGTCTTGCACACTACCATTGAAATTCACTTTGAGGAAGCAAGGGTGGGGCTTTCGACTTTCGAGTGATGAAGATCAATTATATCATAGCAACTACTGAAGAGGAGTCTCAAGTATCCCTCGCTGTCCAAGGATCCTCAAAAGTAGACAAGTGAGTAATCTTAGCAATTTGAGAAAGAGCATACTCCCGATTAAATGTCGGCATCTAGTTGGTGCGCCAACCAATATGATATGCATATAAGTGACATGAATGCTCGGGGATGAGATGAACATCTGATTGTGCATTGCTTCAAATACTAAAGAAAGGTGTCCATCGATGTCGTTGACTGAATAATCATCCTCGGTGTATCGGTGATCCTCCAAACTAGAAGACTATCGGACATTGGATTGGAACTTGTGTAATAGACTCCTTAGTGGGACAAGGGTCACAAAAGGGGGATACCCCCGGCACTTGTCACCCATATTCACCACCTCCATGAATGAACTTCCATCGCGGTCCTAAAGGTCTCTACCATCTTGTTCTGCACACCCTAGTTGTTAGGCATGAGACCTGGCCAACGGGGATGTGCAATAAAAGGAGCTGAATCATGAATCCAAATCGATGTTTTCGTATGATGTACATCTTTTTTTTGAAAATTCAGTTTTGTAGCAGTTTGAAAAAAGCTTAAATCCAAAGAGATATATGGATTTTGTAGCGACTGAGTGTTCCCCCTTTCTTTAATATTTGAAAGGTGCCAGCCGGTCCTCTGGCTTGCATCCGGTATATCGCCGGCAAGCTTCCCATCCGGCCACCACCCTTCTTCAGAATTAATAATAATAATAATAATAATAATAATAGTAAGGTAAAGGAAGAAAGAGCTGTTATATTCAGTTCATCGGTGGTTATCCTTTCAAAATTACCGACTTAAAGTGGCGATAGATCTTGTTGAGGGTGGCGGTCCATCGATTAGGATCTTCCGACAACCACCGGATTAAGGAGAGGAGGAGCATCAGTTTTTGGCCTCTCCTCCACCAATTTCCCATCATGAACAACTATCCCTTACCGGCTCACTAGCGATCGGGATGGTCCTCTCAGGCCAGCCGTCGGTGGTGGAGGATGGCCCATGGCTCATTGGCGGTGGATTTAGGGTTCAACCAATGGCCATGGGATTTGGGAGGTAAGAGGAAGGTGGCCTAATGGGTTCGGATTTTAGGTCTCAACCTGAAATCTGAAATCCAGTCCAGAACCAATTACTAAAAGGTAGGTTTTCACTTAAACACCTGATAAACATATATTCAGTAAAAGGTCCTCCTAATTGACTGAATCAGACCGATCTGATTTTGTTTAGAAATTTTTGCAATTTAATCTCTAATAACGTAGCTAATTCCATAAAGGTCCTAAAATTGCATATAGATCTCCGTCATAGAGTTTATTACATAAAGACTCCTTGGATTATTATTTAGTCCCTATAATAAACTTTATTGCACAAAGGTTCTATTCAATTATATTTTGCAATTTATATTGGTCACATAAAAGTCTTTAGATTATTGTTTATCTACTGAAAATTTGTAATCATGATAAAGATGAAAACTATAATGAAATTTTATATGGTTATTTGGATTATTCAATGCCATATTAAAGTTAGTAGATTTATTATATTCAAAAATAGCCACAGCATCCTGGATGTAGTAAAACCATATAAAGTAGTGGGTTTATTGTGTTCAGGAGTTGCCATAGCATCCTGAATATGGTAAAAATCACATAAATACTATAAATTAAAGTCTAATGCATGCGAATAAAATTATAATAAGTCAAAGAGATAATTAATTTTATCCACAGGGAGTGATTATTTCTATGATTTAATTAGAATAAGATAGTAATCTAAATATTAAGGATAGATTTTTTTAAGCCACAGGTATGAAATTTACTATCTTTAGTATCTATATTGCTAGTCTTATTAATAAATATTAATGAATTTTATGCATGATGCACCTCTGCCCACAGAAAGGTTAAATTTACTACTGAATTAATATTGATTATTCCAAATTATAGATTATACTTCATAGTACTAAAGTTTTCTATGCTTGTTGATTATTATAGCTAATCCTACTGCATATATTAATGATGCTGCTCTTATTCTAATGTTAAGTGGTGATAATTTTTTGACTGGAACGATAGTGTTCTTTACACTCTTGGGTATAAGGACCTTGACCTGGTGCTCCGTGTGGATGAACCACCTATTCCCATAGATTCAAGTAGGCCACAATAGATTTTGGTATACGAGAAATCGAAGTGATCTAATCATTTGAGCTTGATGCTCATCAAGTCTCGAGTACTTAAAAGTATTAGAGGGTCAACAACTTAATATGATAAGGTCAAAGATTTTATGAAGGCCATTGAAGAATAATCTAAAAATTCTGATAAGGCATTGGTCAGTACCCTAATAAAGAGGCTTTCAAGTATGAGATTTAACAGTACTAAAGATGTACATTATCATTGTTGGATTTTCATATGGTTACATGCATGTATTTTAATTTTTTAGTTTTCTAATCTAGTTACAATAGAATTAAATTCAATTAAACTATTTAATTAACATGCATCAGATCTAATCTGCTAACCACCTAGAATCTATCATATGAATATGAAACCATTCGATCTAAAATCTGATCTAAAAAATAAATCTAATTAGAGATCTAATCTCCATATCTTTATAAGGATCGATGAACACTACAGTTGATGATCGTGATATACTTCGAGGTCCTCAATCAGCCATACACATATCCAATCTCTATGGATATCCATACGAGGTCCTCGAATCTAATTGAGGCCTACGACTTCACCGAGGTGCTAGTGCCTTTACAGAAGACTCCTCTTGATGGTTGATGTTGCTGATCTTCATCGATCTCTCAAACTCTCTAAGGAAGATGGAGTAGAGGAGGAAGAGGAACAATAGGGAGATGTTCTCTCTGTTTGTCCCTCATCCTGAAATCCCATGCCATAGATCTAATCTATGCACTATTCAGAAGACCCCTCACCCTAGATTTCACATGCCAAGGAGGAAGGCCACGCCCATCCCTGATCCATGCCCTTTATAGAAAACCCTACACACCAAGAGACCTTCTCTTGTAAATGGAGCCTTCCCAAAACCATGCAAAGAAGAGGTTTTCACACCCAAAAGAACTCCTCGGAATCCACGCCCCTCCTCTCTTCCATCAGATTTCTCAGTAAAAACTCAATTCCCACGCCCATGTTTCTAATAAATGTGGCATCCTAAAGGGATAGAATTAGGCGTGTAAGGGAGTGAGGGTAAAGTCTTATCTCATAAGACTTTAAATTCAAAATGGCTTTTTGAATTATCCTCATCCCTATCTAGAAATCAGGTGGCGCAACAAAAAGGGTGTGGAGAGGCTTTAGGGCATGGGGATTTCACACAAAACAAGAGGGACGCGAGTGAGGTGGCATGATTTGGCATGGAGAAGTCAGGGACCAAGGGAGAAAAAGAGTCCCAGGCAATTGGGACTTCTCTTGGTGCTTAGGTCAAATCCAATTCAATTCCTAATCTAATTAGAAATTAGTGCACCCAAAGAGAGGAGGAATCCTAGTCTAACTAGAAACCCAATCTCTCTTGATTAGATCTCAATTCAATTAGGAATTAAGTCAAATTCAAATCCTAATCAATCAAGAAATTGATCTCTCTTGTAATTGGTTATCTCATAATCCAATTAGGCTTGATCTAATCAAATCCAAATAAAATCAAATTGAATCTAATTCTATTAGATTTGATCCTAACCAATTGCTTAATCAAATTGAGCCAATTAGCAATCTGATTGCTAATTAATCCTCCTACAACTTACTAACTCTTAGTAAGTTAGACAATTACAATAATTGCATTGGGTCATATTGACAATTAGATCCCTCCGTGATTTGATTGATCTGCTTGGACAAAGATCTCTTTTGTGTGTGACCTCATAGATTTTATTTTATTCGGTAGTGAGATATATTGTGATCCCTATCATAATATCATCAAAACTTTTTTTGATGGATTAAAATGATTTCAACTCTGCACATCAAAGATCATCGATCATCAAGACGACGCTCGACGAGTCTCACAATCTATCAGTCACACCCAACAGTATGTAGTGACAATTTAGTAGAATAAAATATTGAATCTCTAGGTGCAGTTACCATATGATTCAATCCTTCTATCGTGAGTTTCAATAAGATAGAGGTTATGGATAACTCGTCAAACCTCATCGCTTGTCATATGTAATATTGAATCATCTCGAATTCATATGTAAATCTTATGAAATTTTTTCCATCATTTGCACTACTATGGTCATGAATTTTTGAACTCAATCTCATGAATAACATAGAACTACTTCTTATCTATCAAGATCAATAGATTTCATCTAGGATATGTACCTTACTCCTATAATAAATCTACTGCAGCCAACATACACCGCAATACTCTGAATGACTAGATAACTATGCGATTGTGCAGTCAAACTACAGTAATCTCATTGTGAATAGTCGAGGCACTGCAGGTCTAAGGACTACTCACACCACTACAACATTGAGTATGTTATTAACGAGGGATAGACATCCATATGACTATTCGTGTTGGTCACGCTTGGTACCATTATTCTCTAACAATCACCTGCACTCTCATTTCAATATCTTCACACTGTAGATTTAAGACTCATCTATACAGAGAAAAGTAATCTATACACCAATCTTATTGGATCTATCACTGTCCTCGTAATGATCCATTGATCGAGAGTATTTATAAATTAATCATAAATGACACGTCTCAAATTCTCAACTCTTGCGAATATGTGTTATCATCCTATTAATTCTTTAGATGATTCATGGACACATGACTTGACATAATAAAATTATCCCTATTCATTTTATTTAATTACAAAACTATGCCACTAGAAAGGTTACATATGTCGGCCAATTTGGCTTCTAGAGCATACATCTAACAACTATATCATGGAGATGATAGATATTACTGCTCAACTTAAGTCTTTAAAAGTTAAGATTTCTGATACTTTTCTAGTCTATTTTATTTGAATTTTCTACCTGCAGAATATGGCCTTTTCAAGATTTTCTATATCACACATAAAGAAAAATGGTCTGTTAATGAACTTTTGACCATGTGTGTTCAAGAGAAAAAAAGATTGAAACAAAAAAAGCAAGAAATAAAATATAAAAATGCTAATCTAGCTTCTCATAGTAAAGAAAGAAGAAAAAAGATGCTCCCAAAAGAAGAATGCTACAGTACCAATAAAGCGCCATGGCAATAAAGATGTATTCTTCTTTTGCAAAAAAAAGAGACATATGAAGAAGGACTGTATAAAGTATAAGAAATGATTTGAAAAGAAAGGTACTTTTATGTCTATAGTGTATCATGAATCTTTTTTATTGATATTTCTAATAATACTTGATAGATTGATTCTGATACTATAATTCACATTGTCAATACCATATAAGATATTCTCAATCTAAGGGATCCGAAGGAAAGTGAACAAAGTATCTATTCAGCAATCGGATATGTCCATATGTGAAAGCTTTAGGAACCTTTAGATTAGTTTTGAATTTTGATTTTATTTTAGATCTTGAAAACACTTTTTATGTTCCTAGTTTATCTAGGAATTTAGTTTCTATTTCTAAGTTAATAGATATTGATTTGGTTTTCATTTTGAAATTCTATAGTTGAACTTTTTTGGAATAAAAGTGTCATTGATACTGATTTTCTTATGGATGGTTTGTATAAATTAGATTTGAATCTGAATTTGAAAGTAATCATTCATCTTTGCATGATGGTAATATTGGCATAAAGAGGAATATTATTAAAGAGAACTCTTCAAGTTTATGGCATAAAAAATTAAGCCATATCTCTTTAAAGAGAATAAAGAGATTGGTAAATGATGGCATTTTAAAAGATATTAATTTACTGACTTTGGTATTGTTTGGATTGCATAAAGGAAAAGCAAACTAACAAGTCCTCTAAAGGTGCCAAGAGGAGTTCTAATATTTTAAAAATCATACACACTGATATCTGTAGACTATTTTCTACTCTCTATTTTATTAATCAAAGATATTTTATCTTATTTATTGATAACCATATCAGATACATATATCTCTATCTTCTCTTAGAAAAAGGTGAGGCGTTAGATGCCTTTAAGGTTTATAAAGCAAAATAGAGAAATAACTTGGTAAAAACTAAAGATTGTGAGATCTGATAGAGATAGAGAGTACTGTAGAAGGTACACTAAAAAAAGTCAGTCCATAGACCCATTTGGTAAGTTTCTTGAAAAAGAAGATATTATTGCCTAATATACAATGTTTAGAACAGCACAACAAAATGGTATGACAGAAAGAAGAAACCGTAAATCGATGGACATGGTAAAGAGTAGGATTAATAACTCTAATCTTCTTTTATTTCTTTGGAGTGAAGTATTAAAGACTGCAAGTGTATATCTTAAATAGAATTTCATCGAAGACTGTACCTAAAACTACTTTTGAGATATAGAAAGGATGGAAATCGAATTTAAGTCACTTCACATATGGGGATGTCCAGTTGAGGTGCAGATTGATAATCTACACTTAAAGAAATTGAATTCTAAAATAGTTAGTAGCTATTTTATTGACTATATGATAAACTCTAAAGGATATATATTTTATTATCCTAACCATATATCCAAAATAGTTGAATCTAGGAATACTAAGTTTCTTGAGGATTATGAACTTAGTAGGAGTGATTTTCCTCGTAATGATGAATTTGAGAAAATATGAGATTAAATTGATTAACCCTTAAAAGATATAGAATTGATTGTTATTTAAGGAGATCCAAAAGATCATGAACAATCAATTCAAGAACAACCACTGAAGGAAAGATACGACAGTACTATGCATACAATTTAAAATTATGCAGTGAAACTATTAGATTAAACGATTTAATCTAATTTACGTATATAAGATCTAATCTAGACTATCTTGCCAAGACCTATAATATGATTTAACATGCACATAAGATCTAAAAATAAAACTTGCATCGATTTAATCAGTGCTGCAATCTAGATCTAACCCTTAGATCTATCAAAAATGATCAAGTAAGTTCAGAAATAATTACCGAACTATAAGTTGATGATCTCTGCTAGTCCAACACCTGGATAGGTGCTACTTCAGATTGTTCACAGTCACATGAAGTCGTCCGACCTCTATAGAATGTCCACACGAAGATTGGTGCAGATCAGACTCCTTGAAAGTGCTAGCTCGCAAGGATCTTCAAGACTGATTTCTCCTTTCTTCTTCTTTAAAGACGTTGGACACTCTAAAGGAAGAGAATATCTGGAGGAGGAAGAAGAGAGGAGAGGAGAAGAAGCTTCAGAGAAAATAAAATTAGCAAGGAGAACATATGGGGCGTCCATTATTGGAGCCCCCTTTATATAGAAAAGGGATTAGAGTTTTGGTCAAAGGGAGGGCGCCAATAGAGCCCACACCAGACACCAATTTGGCATCCCAAAAATTTCAAAAATGAGAGTTGGCATGAAGAAGGAGATCAAGAGTCTCACACATCCAAAAACTCATCAAAAAAATAAGAAAAATAATTGGCACCTCCCTTCTTTCCATATTTGAAAAATCTCTTTCTTTCTTATCTCCTTATCTCTAATTCGGACTGCATTCGAATTAGATAGGAGATAAGATCATGACTAATCATACTTTGCCACCACCCTTACTAGGCCCTCTCTCATCATGCCAAAATTTTAAGACAAATCCAATTTGGTATTGAGATCTAGTAGATGGGTCTAGGGTGGCGCAAGGATAAAGAGATAGAGTCTCTGTTGGCTTGGACTCTTTATTTCAAATTAATTCTAAACTAAATCAAATTTGGTTTGAACCCAATGATAGAAATGAACCTAATCTACTTAGGAGTCTAATTATCTCAATAAATTTCTAACCCAATTAGGAATTAGCTGAGCCCAAGTTTTGATCGAATCAGGATCAAATTTTCTTGCAATCAAACTTGATCAAATCAAACTCAATCTAAGTCAAACTGAATCTAATTCAATTAGACTTGATCCAAAGCTCTTTACTCAATCAAATTAAGTCAATTAGCAATCTAATTACTAATCAATTCTTATTAATAGTAAAATTTCAATCCAGTGGGACTCTTCTCCAGAGTCCCAGTTCCAGTAGGGCTCCTCACCATAGTCACAATCTAATTGGACTCTTCAGCCATCAGATCAGACCGTATCTTCTAATGTGTGTGACCCCATAGGTTCGAACCTAAGTCAGTAGTATAAGAATAATTTCTATACTAATCGATGTAACCATCTAGCAATAGGACCTGACGTCCGGATAGGTCGAAAGATTGCAAAGCAACATTCAGAGCCTACTGATGTATGGTTACCGTATAATTTATTCCTTTGACCCTAATGCTCAAGGTGACCTAGGGTTTGACTGTCAACCTTAATATAGTTGATCACATTGTATTTCAACCTTTCAAATCCATCACTTAGATTATCCTGATCAAGATTTTACTAATTAAATACACTGATGCATATCTTCTACTAATTCAAAGACGTCAATTCCATCTTGACTCATGGACCGACTTGATAAGTACTTGACTGCACCCAGTAACTTTCCATCACTGAATTAAAATTTAGATGGTCTGATACTAAAGTATAGTGAGTTGCTTATAAATCACCGTGATGATTTCAGATCTGAGGAACACTTATATCCATATCCTTCATAAGCTATTCTTGACAGCAGAGTGCTTAACAAATGATCATGTTTGGTGTGAATGTACTCCTACATTCCACCTGCATGCCATACCAGTGTCTCCACACTTTCTGGTTAAGAGGACAACTAACTTATATGGCACACAATGACCTATACTCAATATTGTTATCGTCCTATTAACAGCATATCATTTGGTCGCGAATACTTTTAAGTACTAAATGACAAATCCTCCTTTGTCGATTAAATATAGTTTTAACGACTTCATCACAACACAAGAGTTCAAATAAGATGGACAAATTATGATGAAAAAGCTAAATAATTTTATTAATAAAATTTATATATATTTACAAAAAATGAGCACAATCATCAACAGACTGACGATTAGCTTTGGGACACATTTTGCAATAACTCTCACTTGGACTAAAGCCAATTGGTACAGTATCGTATATCCATCTTCGACTTGTGATCATCGAACTCCTTGATTTCGAGAGCTTTAGTAAATGGGTCGGCTAGGTTTTCTTTCCATCGATCTTTTGAAGGTCGACATCATCTCGATCCACAATCTTCTGGATAAGATGGTAGCAGTACAGAATATGCTTGGTGTGCTGATGGAACTTCGGTTCTTTGGCTTGAGCAATGGCTCTAGTGCTATCGTAGTATAACAGGACAGGGCCATCGATGGAAGGTGCCACTTCGAGCTCGCCGATGAACTTTCATAATTATATAGCTTCTTTCGTAGCATCGGATGCCGCGATATACTCCACCTCACAAATAGAGTCAGCCACGGTGTGCTACTTGAAATTTTTTCAGCAGATTGATCCATCGTTCAGGGTAAAATATAATCCGATATACTCTTGCTATCATCATGATCTGACTGAAAGTTGGAGTTGGTGAACCCCACTAGTTTCAAGTCAGTTTCACCATAAACTACCCACTGATCTTTAGTATTTCTTAAATATTTAAGAATGATCTTTACGACCTTCCAGTGATTCTCTCCTAGATCAGACTGGTATCTACTCACTACCTCTAGTGAGTATGCCATTTCTGATCTTGTATATGTCATGGCATATATTATAGAATCCACTGCCGAAATATATGAAACTCTACTTATATGCTCTTTCTCTTGAGAGATTGTCGGATAATCTTTCTTCGAGAAAAAAATTTTATGGCCTATCGAAAGATAGTCTTTTTTAAAATTCTCCATGCTGAATCGCTTCAACACGGTATCTATGTACGTGGACTGGGACAATCCAAGAAATCTTTTCGATCTATCTCTATAGATCTTCATCTCAAGGATGTAGGATGCTTCTCTCAAGTCCTTCATAGAGAATTGAGATGATAACTAGATTTTTATTCTTATAATACAAGAATGTCATTCTCGATTAAGAAAATATTATCCACATACAGTACGACAAATACAACCACAGAGTTATTTATCCATTTGTAAATGCAAGATTCTTCTCTGTTCCTAATGAAGCCATATGTTTTGATAACCTTATCAAAATGGATATTCCAACTCCTAGATACCTGCTTCAATCCATAGATGGATCTCTAAAGCTTGCATACTTTGGACTCATCTGTGGATGTGAAACCCTCAAGCTATATCATATACACCTCTTCTTCTAGCTCTCCATTTAGAAAAGTTATTTTCATATTTATTTGCCAGATTTTATAGTTCATATGTGCCGCTATCGCAAGTATAATCCGAATGGACTTGAGCATTGTTATAGGAGAAAATATCTCGTCATAGTCAATACCATAACGTTGACGATAATCCTTGACAACCAAATAGACTTTATAGGTCTCCACCTTCCTATTTACGCCTCTCTTCTTTTTGAAGACCCACTTATATCTTATGGGTTTAACCCTTCAGGTGGGTCAACTAATGTCCATACATCATTGATCTTCATGGACTCCATTTCGAATTTCATGGCTTCAAGCTATTTCTCAGAGTCGGACCTCTACATCACATCCATGTAGATAATTGGATCCTCATTATTTTCATCGAGCTCCATAGGATCTCCATCCCGGATCAAGAAACTTAAGTATCTGTCCGGCTAATGCAGTACTCTACCAGATCGCCTTAAGGATATTTGTATATTGGGCTCCGGACTTGATCTTATCGAATTTGATTCAGATTCAGTCATTGGTGTCGATTCTTCTACCTATCGAATTTTATCAAGTTTGATTTTAGAGGTATTTATCCCTTCACTAAAGAATTTCTTTTTCAAAAAATGTGCCTTACTACTGATAAATACCTTTTGTTCAGCAAAAGGTAAAGTAATATCTCCTCTTTTCCTTGAGGTACCCTTTGAAATTATACATATCGGATCTAGGTCCGAACTTATCAGTTTGTAATCATTTAACATAAGCTGGACACCCCCAGACTTTGAAGTAAGTGAGGTTCGACCTACATCCTGAGCATATCTTATATAGTGTTTTACTAACTGACTTGTTCGAAATATTATTGAGTACAAAACAGGCTGTTCAAGTGCATATCTCCAAAAGGAGATCGATAGATTTGCAAACCCCATCATAAATCAGACCATGTCCCACAAGATTCAGTTCCTCCTTTTTGAAATGCTATTATGCTGTGGTATCTCTGGAGGGATCCATTATGAGAGAACCCCATTCTCTCCTAGATATGTCAGAAATTCACTAAAAATGTATTCACTCCCTCGGTCAGACTGAAGAGTTTTAATATTTTTTTCAGTTTATTTCTCTACTTCATAACGAAATCATTTGAATATTTCAAATGATTCGGACTTGTGTTTCATCAAGTAGACATACCCATACCTAGATAGGTCATCTGTGAATGTAATGAAATAGCTATATCCTCCTTTGACACTAATGTTTATAGATCCACATACATCAATATGTATTAGACCTAGAACTTCACTAGCTTGTTCATTTTTCTAGTAAAAGATAACTTGTCATCTTTCCAAGAAGATAAGACTCATAGATCGGCAATGATTCACAATCATTGATATTGAAGATATCCTCTTGTGCTAACCTGTTTATTCTACTCTTGTTAATGTGATCGAGCATGCAATGCCAAAGGCAGGCATCTGTGATATTATCTAACTTTGGATATTTATTTGGAGTGTACATTGTACTCACAGACTGTGATAAAATATAGATGCCATTTCTTAATTATCCTCGTATTATTGTAACATCATTCATAATGATATTACAATAATCATTCTTTATTGATAAACTATAACTATCTTTGGTCAAAAGGCCAACAGAGATTATATTCATCAAGAAGATGGACAATAGTGACAATCACTTAAAATGACACTATTAGACTTGAAACAAGCTCGACGTCTCCTAAAGTCAGGATTGAAATTTGACTTCCATCTTTCATATTTAGGAATCTCTCGTCGTTTTAAATTTTTACTAACTTAAAGTCCTTGCAATGAATTGTATATATGAACTGGACTTTTGATATCCAATACTCAGGTAGTAGTGTCACATATAGAAAATTACAAGGTGTTATTATATAAGCACATTGATCAGCAACTAATTGCTCATTTCTCTTTAGCTTATTTGGATCATAGTCTGTTTGACTCGGTTTAACCTTAAATTTTTTAGCTAGATTGGGCTCAAGACCAATATTCAACTTCTGATACTGGCTATCGAAGTTGGGTCCAATAAGCTCATCACTGTCAAACAATGAGGGGAGCGACAAATTGCTAGCCATTTTTGAAAAGAAAGAAAACACAGACCTAATTAGTATATGAATTAACCAAGCTTAAAGATATGGACTTTAGTCTAAAGGGTCTCCCACTATTTTATGTGAATTGATAGCCTCTACCTTTAATTCGAAAATTATCTTAATTTTTAGTGGGTACTAGAATCCACAAGACTGCATACAGGTCTGAGCATGGCTCGGCCAACCCATATGCATCTATGGGTAGGTTCTCAACCAATTATTTTTCAGATAATTTTAGTAATTAATTTCGCTCCAGATTTATTTCAGTAGGCGATGGACCTTCACTAAAAATCTCGATTAGGTCAAATCATTAACATGAACCTATTCAATGATTCTAACTAATGATGATCAAGTCCGATTTTGGCCAGCTAATCGGACCACCTGCTAGAAAAACTCAACTAAGTCATCATATTATGAATGATAATTTCAATAGCAGATGAGCATCAGACTTTTAGGCCTCCAATGATCATCATACTATTGGACTCATTATCATCCAACTTAATGGGAGACAATGATTTAGTTATCACCATAACTATCTCATTTTAGGAGATCTAATAATTTAAAAATTAATTATGAATTAAAAGAAGAGAAGAGAAGAAATCAATCGATAAATCACAATCCTCCCACTAACTTCACTAAGTCATTTAATTAGATTAAGATCATACTGATCGAACTGGCACCTAAATCAGTCACACTGATCAATCTTAATGGCATGGGTTAATTCAAATCATTTAGCAATCTAATCAAAATATAATTCATCAAATTGGTCAGGTAAGTGAGATGGTGGGAGGGTCTACTAAGCTTGCCTTAGACACCATCGAAATGGCCAAATAAATCGCTCTCAATTAAAAATCATCGATCGAAAAGCCAAACTTACCTTAGACACCAATTAGTTAATTAGTTTCAATATGACCAACCTAATGATTCAGGTTCAACCACTGAGCCACAATCAAGGTCCATTTGGTCTAATCAAAAATATGGACTTGATCATTTATAACTATTGTATTACAGAAACTCTGATTTAATCTAATTCAATATTTGATTAGATTTAATCAATTTCTCTACATGATCCATTAACTCTTTGATTCTAACCTTAAGTCTAACCCAATTAAAAGGACCTGATTTGAGCTAACCTATATCTCATGTTTTATGCAATGTCATTAGATCTTAAATCACAATTCTAGATCTAATCAATTCAACACTTAATTCTTAATTAAGTTTAGTATCAATATGGTTTAGATTTTGAAATAATTTCTCATATAAACTTTTACATTAAATCAAAAAATCTTTTAGATCATATCTAAATTTTATAATTTAAATCAAAATAATTTTGATTATTAAGATTAGATATAACAACTTTTTTTGCAACTTGCATCACATACAACAAATCCTAGGATTTCAAGATTTAAGTTTTCTTTTCGCTTACTTCTTCATGGGACCTTATAGTGGCACCCCTACATGCCATGAAGAGCACCCCATTGAATAAGAGGAGAGGATCATATAATCCTATTTGCTCATATGATCGGACGGCTTGGTGATTACCCAATCCGAATACTTTGCTACTCAAATCATCTAATCTATCATGCAAGGATTGAATAAAAATTAGATCTGAAAATAAATATATTTAGATCTAATCTAAATAATAAATAATCAGATCTAATAGTATATAATTAGATCTAAAATTATATTAAATCATATCATAAGAAACCTGGCTCTGATACCAATTGAAGAAAAGATATGATAGTATTATACATACAATTTTAAAATTTATACAGCGAAACTATTAGATTAAATGATTTAATCTAATTTATATACATAAGATCTAATCTAGACTATCATGTCAAGATCTATAATATGATTTAATATACATAAAAGATCTAAAATAAAACTTACATGATCTAATTGGTGCTGCAATCTAGATCGAACCATTAGATCTATCAAAAATGATCAAGTAAGTTCAGAAACAATTATCAAACTATAAGTTGATGATCTCTACTGGTCTAACACTTGGATAGGTACTTCTTCAGAGTGCTCACAGTCACACAAAGTCACCCGACCTTTACAGAATGTCCACACAAAGACCGACGTAGATCAGGCTCCTTGGAAGTGCTAGCTTGCAAGGATCTTCAAAGCTATTTCTTTCTTCTTTTTTCAAAGACCTTGGATGCTCCAAAGGATGAGAATATTTGGAGGAGAAAGAGGAGAGAAGAAGGAGCTCTAGAAAAAAATAAAATCAGCAAGGAGAATATATGGGGCATCCACTATTGGAGCCCCCTTTATATAGAAAAGGGATTAGAGTTTTGGTCAAAGGGAGGGCGCCAATAAAGTCCACGCCAAACACCAATTTGACATCCCAAAATTTTTAAAATGAGAGTTAGCATGAGGAAGGAGATCAAGAGTCTCACATGCCCAAAAACTCATCAAAAAAATAAGAAAAATAATAGGCACCTCCCTTCTTTTCATATTTGAAAAATCTCTTTCCTTCTTATCTCCTTATCTCTAATTCGGATCGCATTCAAATTAGGCAGGAGATAAGATCATGACTAATCATGCTTTACTCCCCACCCTTACTAGGCCCTCTCTCATCATGCCAAAAATCTCAAGCCCAATCTAATTTGGCGTTGAGATCTAGTGGATGGGCCCAGGGTGGCGCAAGGATAGAGAGATAGAGTCTGTGTTGGCTTGGACTCTTCATTTTCAAATTAATTTTAAATCAAATCAAATCTGATTTAAACCCTATAATAAAAATGAACTAATCTAATTAAGAGTCCAATTATCTCAATAAATTTCTAACACAATTAGAAATTAGCTGAGCTCAAGTTCTGATCAAATCAGGACCAAATTTTCTTGCAATCAGGCTTGATCAAATCAAACTCAATCTAAATCAAATTGAATCTAATTCAATTAGACTTGATCCAAAGCTCTTTACTCAATCAAATTGAGTCAATTAGCAATCTAATTACTAATTAATTCTCCATTAATAGTAGAGTTCCAATCTAGTGGGACTCTCCTCCAGAGTTGCAGTCTCAGTGGGACTCCTCACCAGAGTTACAATCCAATTAGACTCTTCAGCCATCAGATCAGACTCCATAAATTTGAACCTAAGTCGGTAGCATAGGAATAATATTCTATACTAATCGATGTAACTATCTAGTAATAGGATCCGACGTCCGGATAGGTTGAAAGATTGCAAAGCAATATTCAGAACTTACTGACGTATGGTTATCGTATAATTCATCTCTTTGATTCTAATGCTCAAAATGACCTAGGATTTCACTGTCAACCCTAATATAGTCGACCATATTGTATTTCAGCCTTTCAAATCCATCACATGGATTATCCTGATCAAGGTTTTACT
The DNA here is from genome assembly GCA_000441515.1 of Elaeis oleifera. Classification (NCBI taxonomy): domain Eukaryota; kingdom Viridiplantae; phylum Streptophyta; class Magnoliopsida; order Arecales; family Arecaceae; genus Elaeis; species Elaeis oleifera. The sequence continues at coordinate 1,440,278 of KE504647.1, forward strand.
AAATTGAAATACACTGATGCATATCTCCTACTAATTCAGAGGGGTCAATTTCATCTTGACTCAGGCACCGACTTGATAAGTACTTGACTGCACCAATAACCTTCCATCACTGAATTAAAATTTAGATAGTCCGATATTAAAGTATAATGAGTTGCTTACAAGTCACCATGATGATCTCAGATCTGAGGGACACTTATACTCATAACCTTCACGAGCTACTCTTAACAACAGAGTGCTCGATAAATGGTTACGTTCGGTGCGAATGTATTCCTACATTCTATCTGCATGCCATACCAGTGTCTCGACACTCTTTGATTAAGAGAACAACCAACTTATATGATACACAATGATCAATACTCGATTTGCTATCATCCTATTAACAGCATATCATTTGGTCACGAATACTTTTAAGGACTAAACGACAAATCCTCCTTTATCGATTAAATATAATCATAAGGACTTCATCACAATATAGGAGTTCAAATAAGATGGATAAAATTATGATGAAAAAGTCAAATAATTTTATTAATAAAATTATATATATTATAAAAATGAGCATAATCATCAACAGACTGATGATTGACTTTGGGACATATTTCCAACAACCACTCCATGAAGAATAAGTTAATATCGAGCCTACTATTGAGGATACTGAAAATACAGATGTAATTGGATTAAGAAGATCCACAATAGAAATAATATCTATAATTTCTAGTGATTACATTGTCTATCCATAGGAATTCGACTTTAATATTGGGCCTGATAATGATCCTAAGTCATTTTCACAAGCCATGAGTGGAAACAAATCCACAAACTAGTATGATGCCATTAAAGATGAGATGAAATCTATGGCTAAAATTAAATCCGAGATCTCGTTGAATTATCTAATGGTGCTTCAGCCATTGGCTGTAAATGGGTCTATAAGATCAAAAGAGAGTCCTTAGATAATATTGAATGATATAAGACCAGACTTGTAGCTAAGGATTTCACTCAAAAAGAAGATATTGATTATTATAAACATTCTCTCTAGTTTCAAAGAAGGATTCATTGAGGGTAATCATGACTTTAGTAGCCCATTTTGATTTAGAGCTATAATAAATGAATGTGAAAATGATATTTCTGAATGAAAATCTAGATGAGACAGTGTATGAACTTAGCCTGAAGATTTCTATAAAGATAAAGATAGTCACCTTATTTATAAGTTAAAAAATCTATATACGGATTTAAATAAGCCTTCCACCAATGGTATATAAAATTTCATGATGTTATTAGCTCTTTTGGCTCTATAGAGAACATTATAGATCAGTGTATATACCTTAAATTAGTGGAAGTAATATATATATCTGGTTCTATATGTAGATGATATATTACTTACAAACAGTAATTTATATTTGCTAAAAGAGACAAAACTATTTCTTTCTCAAAACTTTGAAATGAAGGATATGAATGAAGCCTGTTATGTCATTAGCATAAAGATTCACAGAGACAGATCGTGAAGGATTTTAGATTTGTCTCAAAGGGTCTACATCAAAAAAAATTTGAAAAGTTTAAACGTTAGATTGTAGTCCTACAGTTGCACTCATGATAAAAGATAACAAATTCAGTCAGAACCAATATCCATAAAATGAATTAAAAAAGAACAGATGAAGGACATCTCATATGCATCTACAGTGGGAAGTTTGATGTATGCACAGATCCGTACAAGACCTGATATTGCATATGCAGTAAAAATTTTGGATAAATACCAAAGCAATTCTAGCCTTGATCATTAGAAGGCTACAAAAAAAGTTATGCGATATCTACAAGGAACCAAGCATTATATGCTTACCTACAGATACATTGATCACTTGAAGGTGGTTGATTATTCAGGCTTAGATTTTGATGGATGTGTGGATATAAAAAAATCTACTTCAGGATATATTTTCTTTTGCTGAAGATGCTATATCTTGGAGAAGTAATAAGCAATCTATAGTTGCTTCACCTACCATGGAGGCAGAGTTCGTTGCATGCTATGAAGCTACTTCACAAGCAATATGGATGAGGAATCTCATTTCTGATTTGAGAATTATCGATTCTATTGCAAGATCAATAAAGATTTATTATGACAACTCCGCTGTAATTTTTTTCTAAAATGATAAAATTAAAAGTTACAACAAGCACATCGATATAAATATCTTACTATTAAAGATCACATCAAGAAGTATGAAGTGGATATCCAGCTTATCAGTATTGAATTAATGATTGCAGACCCTATGATTAAAGTGTTAAATGTATGTCCTAGAAGTCAATCTTGACTGATGCATATCTTTCTCTAGAATATATTTTCATACTTATCGGATAATTTTTATTATCAATCATTTAGTATGTGTCCATAATTTATCCTAAAATTAATAAAATAATTTATATATTCTTAAGATATTAAAAATTTGAGACATATATTATTAGTGATTAATTTCTAAATACTCTCAATAGTAAGATCGTCATGAAGGACTGATCAATCTATTTAGGATCGATGCATGAATCACTTCCTTCTTGATAGATGGGTCTTGAGTCTGCAGTGTGAGGGCACTGAGATGAGAGTGCAAGTGGTTGTTAGAGAATAACTTACACTGAGCATGATCAACATGAAAATCACTTGAATGTCTACTCACTCATCAGTGATTTTCTCGATGCTGCAGTAGTGTGACTGATCTTTTGACCTGCGGTGTATTGGCTATTCGCAGCAAGACTATTTAGTTTGACTACATGTTTCTTTGATCCCTAGCCATTTGGATCTTTGCTATGTATATTGGCTATTGTAGGTTCAGATTTGCTGTTTGGAGTAGGATGCACCTAGATAAAATCTATCGATTCGGATAGAAAAGGAGTAGTCCTATACGATTTTGAGACTGATTTTCGAAAATTTCTAACCAAATAAATATGAATACTGAAAAAAAAATTTATGAGATCCACAATGAACTCGAGTCGAGTCAATCTAGCATATGACTGATGATGAAATTTGATGAATTTTTCATGACCTCCGTTTAGTCGGGACTCATGATAAAAAATTATATCACACGGTAACTATCACTATATGCTGTTAGGCATCACTGATGGATCGTGAGAACTCATTAGGATCATTTTTGGATCAACAATTCTTATTGAGGTAAGTTGAAATTATTTCAGTCCATCGAAAGGAGTTTCAATGATACTATGATGGAGATCACGATATGTCTCACTACCAGACAAAATAGAATCTAAGAGGTCACAAACAAAAAGAGCATGACCTAATCAATGGTTTGGATCATATTTGAATTATCAATTAGATTGATGGTTTGAAGTATTAATTTATAAGTGTTACAGATGTAGCAACTGCTAATTGTTAGCACAGAGACTTAATTATAAATATTATAATTTAATTGAGACTAATTAAATTATGAATCAAATTCTAATCAATTTAAATCAGATTTAATTTGATTAGATTTGATTTAATTTAATATTAATTAGGTTCAATTATCTAAATCAGATTTGGATTTCAATCCAGATTTGATCAGATTTGACAATCTTTCGAATTTGATTCGATTCGGACTCAATTTGAACTCGATTTGGACTCAGTTTGAACCAAATTAACTCTGATCCTTTGAGCCTAGATTCTCTGGGCTTCTTTCTCTACTTTACATCAAGAAAGAAAGGATGGGTGGTGATTTTCATGTTGGTTTTCTCATATGTGCGCGTGAAGGGGTATGGAGAGGTAGTTATTTGGTTTCTTAATTAGTTAGGACTCTTATTTGGATAAGATAAAGCCTAACCAATTTAACCTGATTTCTATCTAATTTTAACATGAGAAAGAAGGCATTTTGTGTAACAAAATTAGAAAAGAGGAGAGTTTTTGTGTGAGGTAGTTATGCATATGTTGTATGCACTAGGAAAGTTAGTGTAACTTCCTGCCGCCCATTATTTCCTCCTCCTCCTCAACATCTTCTTCCTCCTTGTTCTCATTGCCTACTTCTACCTCTAGATATAGATTTGAGAGAGAAGCTTTAGAGAGAAAAGAAAATCAAGAAGGGTTCTTGATTTTTTCTGGTGAACTAGAAGAATGCTTGCGATTCAGCACAAGAGTTTGTGTAAGGCCCTATTCAATTATTTTAATAGCAATGGGGCAAGATCCAAAGTTGAGGAGCGAGACCTGTAAGGTGCTAATACATCAGTGGTCTCAGTGCTTCGATCAAGCATCTCTGTGTAGATACCTGCAGAGGTCAGATACTTGTACGGCTACGACTCGAACCCTGGACACCCGCAGACCCAAAGGTTAGAGATCAGATCTCCAAATTTATTTTATTAACCTTTATTTTGATTTCAGATTTCAGATTCATAGTGATATGTTTCTATCAAGATCCTAAGCATGATTTTTAGATTCGATCTAGTATATGATTTAAATTAAAAGAGTTTTAATTTAATTTACTTCCACTGCATATAGAATTATTTATGAAAAAAAATTAACTACACGTACGAAATCGCCCTGCTTTCTAACAGTAGTATTAGAGCCAGGTTCTGATACAAAAACAAACCACTCAGATTTGATTTTTGATTTAGATCTGGAAGTTAGGATTAGTTGATTTTAATTTGAGACTGAGATAAGGTTGTCCTAGTATAGGGTTAATCTCCTATACTGAAAAGGTTGTCCTAGCCCTAGATAGATCGATTTTAAAATTATTTTGAAATAAAAAATTCAAAAGTTTAGATCTGAAAATGATATATCTAATATATCATGATTAGTATTAGATCTGAAATTAAATAATTTAAGTTTGCATCGAACTGATATAAAGTTGTCCAAGTATGATGTGAACCAATTTTAAAATTATTTCTCAATTATTTAATTTTAGATCTGATATGCATGTTGTAATGTGCTTACAAGATTATTTCAGATCTAAAATTATTTCAAATCTAAAATAAATCATAAGTGGTTCACATTTGAAATTAGTTTTAGATCTAAATATATTAATTAGGATTTAAATTTGGATCTAGTATGGTTGCTGAAATTATTTCACATGTACGATATATGATTGCATGCATAGATTTGAATTATTGTTCATATGTGTGATGTGTGAAAGATAATTAGATCCAAATTTTAATTGATTATATATATGATATGTTAGATTAGATCTCTTAGTAGCTTAGTATTCGAATTGAGATAATCACCATGGCCGTCCGGTCATAAGAGGAAGAAGGGATTTAAGCTCCTCTCTTGCCTATTCGACGGGTTCTCTTATGACGTGTAGAGGTACCGCTTGTGATATTATCCATGAAGATGAACAGCGAATAAAAAATTATATGTGATATATATTTTAGATTTAGATCTATTTATGTATATATTAAGATATATATTTTAGATAAAAAATGATATATCTGATATATAGTTTTTGACACATGATCTGAAACTTAATTTTTGCAAAACTCTAAATCCAAAATCTTAGATTCTATTTGCATGAAACCCTGAAACTGTGGCTGGCATGTCGGTGGAGTCGACTCGATTCTTGTTCGGGTCGACTCGAGTGCTTGGCAAGTCGACTTATTTTTGTTGGAGTCAACTCGAGACCCTGATAGGTCAGCTCATTTACGGATGATCCAACTCAATTCTGCGGACTGCAATCTATAGGTTTTGGTTGGTCATAGATGAGCCGATTCAATCTCAGTATTTAGCCGACTCATTGTGACGAGTCGACTCGAGATTTAGGATAAGTCGACTCGATTCTGCAGATAGCAAAATTGTATAAGATACAATACAAATAGTTTAGATCAAAAATTATTTCGACATCTAAACTAAAATTCATGTACATAATATACTTAATTGAGAATTATAAGATCTAAAATTATGAATTTAAGATCTAAATTTAATGCATAAAATTTGAGCTTCGGATATGGGTTGAACAAATTAGGTCTAAAGACTAAACTACAACTAGGATCATTAATTAGATCAGGTTAGAATCTTTTTCAATTTTGAGCAGTTGATCGAACCTAATCAAAAGTTGGTTGGAATTAGATCAAAAAGACTTAAAATTAAGTTTAGTTGTAGTTGGTCAAATTGGTTCACATATAATATGAATTGATTAAATCAAGATCGAATTTGACTCAGTGGTCCGAGCTCGAGTAACTAGGCTGATCTGTTGAATTCTAATAGACTAATTGGAGTCTAAGATAAGTTTGACAGCTCGATCAGTAGTTTTAATTAAGAGCATGCTTACCTGGCCATTTTGATGCTGTTTAAGGTAAGCATTGGCCGACCATCTCATCGATCTTACTTACCTGGCCAATTTGATCGATTAGAAATTGAATAAGGTTGCTTGATCATTTGTGTTCGCCCATGCCAACTAAATTGGTCAAATATGAGATGTGCTGATCTGAACCAGATCATTATATACATCAAATATATGTGACTATTATAAAAGATCTGAACCTAAATCTTCTCACTAAATATTAAGTTTACCGATCTTCCACCGTTATAGAGATGCGAATGCCTTTTCCAACATTAATTGGTTCAGTTGCATCGAAAAAGTACAATCACTCTATTAGCATTAGATGCCCCGGGATAAAGATGGGATTATGCCCAATGACTGTTAGGTGAGGGATCCAATGATGGTTTTGCGTCCGCTGGTGAACGTGGATCGGACTTAACTAAGAAGTGTGGTCAACAACTGTTAGGTGAGTCCATATGACTTAGAGACCAAGTCACTACAGCATGCTTAGAGAAGCATCTGGATAAAGAGTTATACACGCATTGATGTACGTGTCATCAATAATTATTAGGTGAGGTGCTATATATCAGTAGGACCGCAGCACCCACTAGAAGTCCAATTATCGCATTAGAATTTTGTTTCTCTATCCGAAGAGTGTGAGAGACTTGAAAATTAATGAGAGTCTTTGTTATTTTTAAAGTTCCTAGAACAAATATTTATAAGTACAATCATCTAATTAGAATCTTTGCTCTGCAATTTATAGTGTCAGCTTCCAACCCTCTAGCTCGAATCTTAGACATCAACCACTTAACTAAAATCAATTACATATTCTGGCTCAAAAATCTAAGAATCATTCTTAGTCTTTTGAAAAGTTGAGTCATGTTCTTGATCAGGTTATCCCAATATCATCAACTTGTCCAAACCATAGTCAACGAGCTATACTTGACAAATGACTGGACAATGACAATTAGGTTAAGTGCTATAAATTAGAGTCCATGCTTAATGAGCTCCAATGTGTGCATAAGGACATATAGATTGCCAACGACATGCTGACTCATCTGCAACAGTTGTGAGGTGATCAGAGTCACACAGCACATGAGGTGCATGATGGGCAATCTGTCCATGATCACTGTTTGATAATGATTAAGGATATTGAGGAGCTTAAGAAGCTCGACATGACCATGCACAAGGAATTGCTAGTGGATTTGATCTTGCAATCCCTGATTCCTATGGGTAGTTTATGAAACTATTACATGAATAAACATTATAGCATCTTATTGAATTGGTCAATATATTGATAACTAAGGGATCTTGAAAAATTCAGAGGTACATACCTGAAAAGCTTGAAGAAATATGGATATGCCTTTGAAAGGTATGTCAGAATTACTCATAATTGATCTTACAGTTTTCTCTTCTCCCAGCTGAGTATTAGACTCTAGTATCTGTTAGTGGACTTAAGGGTCTAAGGGAAGCGAGAGGACTGAAGAAAGATGAAGTGACTTTTTTGAGTCGGCAATAGTGCAAGAGTTGTACTGTGGCCATAGGCACTTAACCTCTATAACTATCGTTTTGGATTCAATTCTTAGAGACAGCCTCTAATATTTGCATAGTGATGCATGTGTACTTATTTGAGTAAATAGTGAATGTCATTGGGTTTGAGAGATCTAGAGATCAAATAAACCTGAAATATATAGGTGGTTCCTTAGACTAGGTCATATAGAAGAAGAAGTGATTTACCAATTGGAGGAAAATAGACCTTGGGCTCATTGATTGTTGAGTCATATCTAGTCTATGAATCATCTATTTGAGGATTTATGACCAAACTGTCCTTTGTGGGACAAAGGGATAGGACCGCTAAGATACTTACCCTAGTACACATTTGATATGTGCGTTCCATTTGATGAGTTAGATGAGGGAGGTTATCTCTACTTCATTATCTTTACTGATGATCAATCATGGTATAGGTATGCATATGAGATACAAATCTAAAACCTTTAAAAGGTTCAAAGAAATTAGATATGAAGTAGAGAAGTAAATTGAAAAATCCTAAAGGTACTTCAATTAGATCGAGGATGTAATAGCAAATAAAAAATTTCTCAGTTTACTCAAAAAAATGGCATGATTTCATAATGGAATCTCCCTTGTACACCTCAGCTTAACGGGGTATTTGAAAAGACTAGTACTATATGAGATATGGTCCAGACCATCATGAGCATCACTGATTTAAATTTTGTTTCTTTAGGGATAAGCTTTAATTTTTGAATTTAAATTAGGTTTCCTCTAAAGTTGGTTTCATCACACCGTATGAGATATGACATAGCGGATAAGTTACAGGATAGATCTATGAGAGCTCATTTCTTCGGATACCCTAAAGATTTGGGATGCCACTTTCTCTTGCCATTAGTTTACAATGTGATTGTGTGCAATCATACTATTTTTTGAAATAGTGGGAGGACAAGCTCAAAGAGAGTCTCTGAAGAGTAACGAGCTATAGGATCTGTAAAATCTATTCATGATGAGTCAGTTCTTATAGTATCTCCTCCACCTCGTAGATCAGAATCTCTTATCCTTCTGAAAGGTACTTGATATTCTCACAGAGGATCTAGAGATGTATTTCTCAAAGGAGATTGAGAACATAGAGATAATCCTAAAATCTATAATGAGATGATGTTAGACATCGATCTTGAGAGATGGATGTGTATATAGCCCTCTTAAATGGATGTCTTGGGAAGATATCTATATAGAGTGGCCTTTGGATTACACTTTCAGTGATAGAGATCATACTGCAAGGATTCAATTATGGATTTATGCAAGTATCCTGGAGTTGGAATAATCATTTTGATGATGTGATAAAATTATTTGATTTCATCAAAAGTGAAGAATCATGTATTTACATGAAGGTTAGTAGGAGTATCTCATGCTGATATCGATTAAAATATGATTGCATATAGAATTTTCATCAAAGACTTAGTGCAAACGTCCTGTATTCTGAAAATAAAAGCTGTAGAGATAGATCTAAAAGGATGTTTGAATTTTCACAGATAAGTACATAGAAGAGGTGCTAAAAGGGTTCAGCATAGAAACCCTCAAGAGGGATTTGCTATCTTTTTGGGCATAGGTGTATGCCATACTATGTATTCAACTTGGTATATCTTGCTGTGAGAGTCACGAGCAGATATTTACCAAATCCAAGCTGGGAGCATTGGATTGTTGTGAAAATATCCGTAAGTACTGAAGAAGCACCAAAGGATTATTCCTGATTTTGAAAAAGATTAGAGCTAAGAGTAGGAGGATACACTGATGTTGATAGTAGAATGTCTACATCAGTATATACCCTTGAATTATGTTGGTTCGGTATGTTGGAAGGGTTCCAAGCAACTGGTCGATGAAAGTTGAATATGCTGTAGATGTGCAGGATGTATTCTAATTTTATGATAGTTGTAGAACTGGATGTCATACCATTGGATGCTATGACACTGTACTGCAAAGATAATGGCCCACAGCCCTCTCTAAGGAGTCAAGATCTCACTAGATATCCAAGCACATAGAGCAGGAATATATGCGATTACCTTGAGTAGAAATACATAGAGGTGTAAAGAGTAAACTCTATATAGGATGTGGTAGGTCCAGGTCACTTAGCCAGCTAAAGATCGAAGCTTGTCTTTAGAAGATGGGGCTCAGGTATATGACAAATTAGCTTTAGTGTAAGTGGAAGTTCGTTAGATATATGCCCTAAAAGCTAATCTTGGCTAATGCATATCTTTCTCTAGGGCATATTTTATACTTGTCGGATAATTTTTATTACCAATCATATAGTATGTATCCATAATTATCCTAAAATTAACAAAGATGATTTTGTATACTCTTAAGATATTGAGAATTTGAGATATACATCATTAGTGGTTAATTTCTAAATACTCGCGATCGTAGGATCGTCACGGAGGACAGTAATCAATCTATTTAAGATCAGTACACAAATCACCTCGCTTCTGGCCAGATGGGTCTTAAGTCTGTAGTATGGGGATACTGAGGTGAGAGTGCAGGTGGTTGTTAGAGAACAACTTGCATTGAACTTGACCAATATAAGAAATCATTTGGATATCTACTCACTCGTCAGTAATTTTTTCGATGCTGCAGTGATGTGACTAGTCTTTTGACCTGCGATGTATTGGCTATTCACAGCGAGACTACTTAGTTTGACTGCATGTTTCTTTGGTCCTTAGCTATTCGGATCCTTACAGTGTATGTTGGCTATTGTAGATTCAGGTTCGCTGTTTGGAGAATGATGGACATAAATAAAATCTATCAGTCTTGGTAGAAAAAAAGTAGTCCTATGCGATTTGTGAGACTGAGTTCAAAAAATTTTTGGTTTGAGCAAGTGTGAATACTGGAAAAGAGTTTTCACGAGATTCACAATGAACTCGAGTCGAGCCAATCTGGTATATGACTGACGATGGGATTTGATGAATTTTTCACAACCTCCGTTTAATCGGAACTCATGATAGAGAAACTATATCACATGGTAACTGTACCTAAGGATTCATTCTTCTGTTCTACTAGGTTGCCACTACATGCTGCTAGGTGTCACTGGTGGATCGTGAAAACTCACTAAGATCATTTTTAGATCAATAATCCTTGTTGGGGTGAGTTGGAATCGTTTCAATCTATCGAAAGGAGTTTCGATGATATTGTGATGGAGATTATGATATATCTCACCACCAAATAGAATAGAATCTGAGAGCTTACATAAAAAAAGAGCATGACCTGATCAACGACTTAGATTATATTTAATTATCAATTAGATTGATAGTTTGAATTTTGAAAACTGCTAATTTGTAAGTGTTACAGATATAGCAATTACTAATTGTTAGCACAGGGACTTAATTGCAAATATTATAATTTAATTATGACTGATTAAATATGGATCAAGTCCTAATTAATTAAATCAAATTTAATTAATTAGATTTGATTAATTAATACTAATTGAGTTTAA
>KE504647.1:1451502-1467665 GCA_000441515.1 Elaeis oleifera
GGACTCAATTTCGACTCGATTTGGACTCAGTTTGAACCAAATTGATCATGACCCTTTGAACCTAAATTCTTTGGGCTTCTCTCTTCACTTTGCATGAAGGAAGGAAGGATGGGCGGTGATTTTCACATTGGTTTTCTCGTGTGCATGCGTGAAGGGGTATGGAGAGGTAGTTATTTGGTTTCTTGATTAGTTAGGACTCTTATTTGGATAAAAGATAAAACCTAACTAATCTAACCTGATTTCTATCTGATTTTGGCATAGGAAAGAAGGTATTTTGTGCGACAAAATTATAACAAGGGAGAGTTTTTGCATGAGGTAGTTTTGCATATGTTGTATGTGCTAGGGAAGTTAGTGTAACTTCCTGCCGCCCATTGTTTCATCCTCCTCAATGCCTTCTTCCTCCTTCTTGTTCCCATTGCCTACTTCTACCTCTAGATACAGATCTGAGAGAGAGGCTTTAGAAAGAGAAAGAAATTAAGAAGGATTCTTGATTGGATTCTTGATTTTTTTTGGTGATTTAGAAGAATCCCTGCGATTTAGCACAAAGAATTTGTGCAAGGCCCTGTTCAATTGTTTCTAATAGCAATGGAGCAAGATTCAAAACTGAGGAGCGAGATCTGCAAGGTGCTAGCACACTGGTGGTCTCGGTGCTCCGATCAGGCATCTCCGTGTGGAGACTAGCAGAGGTCGGGTGCATATCTGGCTACGACTCGAATCCTGGACATCCACAGGATCCGAAGGTATGGAGATCAGATCTCCAAATTTATCTTATTAACCTTTGTTTTGATTTCAGATTTCAGATTCATGGTGATATGTTCGTGTTAAGATCCTAAGTGTGATTTTCAGATTCGATCTAGTATGTGATTTAAATTAAAAAAATTAATTTAATTTACTTTCGTTGCACAAAATTATTTATGAAAAAATTTTAAATTACATGTACAAAACCATCCCGCTTTCTAACATAAAGGATTATCGATCAAATAGTTTAAAGATCATATGGATCATATAGGAATTATTAGTTCAATTCTTATTTGATTTGCTTCTTGTATAAATATTTATGATATTCTTAGAATAAAGACATGATTTTATTTGTGCACATAAAGTTCACATTATAAAGTTGGACTCTGAATACTTTATAGATAGTTATTCATAAAGAAAAGTATAAAGTGCTTAAATAAAAGATTTCATGCATCATGATATATGGAAGGGTCGTATATTGAAATTTCTTATTAAGTGGGAGTTATTGACTTGAGTTGATTTATAGCCATACTATAATTTTGTTTATCACCTATTCAGTATCTTGATTGTAACATGTGGGCTAAGTGGGAGAATGTTATGCTCATCCTAATATTAGGGACTTGATGTAGCCCACATGTGATCAACTCTTAAAAATAATTCCAGATAATTAAAATGATTAAAACTTTTTTGAGATAAAGAAAGACTCTGGTCAAAATAAGAACTCCACTGCGATTATGATTCCTTGATAGAAAGAAATTTGTGTTAATCTAAAAAAGTTCCTGGTCTACCCTATAAATGCAACCGGTGACTCTCCATCAATAATAGACATCGAGATCTTCTAAGCATAGATTGGAAGAACTCTTTTGCAGGATTAGAGCAAAGCAAATTCATCTTGCAGGTCCGTCTTTCGATATTTTTGCAACGTTCTTCATCTCTGATTTATTTTTGGACTTGAACAACAATAACCGAAGGTATATTATTTTTGCATCTTGATTAAATTTTCCGCATAGGATAGTATTCCACCTACTCTCACTTGAGATCCATGAGTCTCGAACCCTCATGTCCGTAGTGATCTCCCAGCTAAGTATGGTCGGCCACTACATCAGAGATAACTCTGCAACCCATGCATCCTCCAGAACTCTAATTTGCTGACCATCTCCTATACACCATAAATCTCTCGATTAGAAAGAACAGTTTTAGCTTGGCTCAAAATCAACGTCGGAGGTTCATACTGGGACCGAATTACAGATGATCGCAAGCCAGCAAGTTCAAGATGAATTCTCATAGCATATCTCTTAAGCAACGTTTCTCTCTTAATGGCTAAATGTAGCCTCCCTCCCGGAATGGCTGGCACACCGCATCCGCCCCATCAAATGCATCCTCTTGGACTCGCTCCGAGTAGAATAAGTGAGGATTTTAGCAAACAAGTGTTAGCCAAGAGATAGACCGGAATAAAGTTGAGCACCAATGTAACGAGATGTTCTTTTTCATCCATCCATGAATAAGTAGGTTGCGTTTGGTGCATCGTTAGATAATCTTGAAAGATAATATGAATTGTCTTCAGAATATATCACCATCACTAAATTATCAGTAATGTTGATTACTGTGTTTGGTACACACAGATGATGTTGCAGTAATATTATCGAAAATCTTGATTGACATGTTTGGTATGATAATCAAATTACTAGTAACGTGAAATCAAATTTTAAATATTTTTAATAATTTATCTGGATGCTCTTCTTTTTTCGGATAAAAAGTGACGGGAGTGATGTGGAAGTAATAGTAGCACAGAGAAGTGGCGGGCCAGAGGATGTGGAAAACCACGGGCACTGAAGGGATAGGGAGGAGGTAGGCACATATGGAGCCATGGGGTGGTGGGGCCGGGTGTGAAAGAGCCACAAGAGGGTGATGGGAGATAAGGAAGGAGGAGCCACAAACAAAAAGAGAGATAGAAGAGCCGCGGGCAGGCAAAGAGAGATGAAGAAGCTGCAAGCTAGGGGCGCACGTGGAGGAGGAGGAGGGAGGGTTGGACAATAAGTTTTATATGAGTTTTTTGAGAAATAATTTTATTCAAAATTTTTATTATAATATTATCAAAAAAATGATAATCTGAATAGCCACTTCTCCACAAGATAATTTAAATTATCTCTTATGAAATAATTTAGATTATCATCCAAAAATATATATAAAATAATCTAAATTATCACTCAAAAAATATATAAAATATAATAATTTTAATTATTATATTAAATTATTAATAATTAGAATAGATTGCTGGCTATCAAATGTAATCTCAGAGATCTTTTGTATCCCTGGCAGAACCTTAATTTGATGGAGCGGCGAAAAAGCCGACGGATTAAGGCCCATAGCTTGATAAGTGATCGACTTTTTTACGATTTCGTGAAGGGCTGATCGCCACCGGGCTGCCTAGCGAGGGCCAAATTGGACGAGGGCCAGAGTAATGCAGCTCGGAAGAATGCGCCACGTGTCCAATTGTATAACGTTCCTGAAGCCAGCGTTGTAGTGTATTTACAATTTTAGACCCGAAAGAGAGCCCCGTTTCTTCCAGATGCTTAGGTTTAGCCGTTTAGGGCTTTGAGCGTCCTCTATGTGGCGTGGAGCGAGACTCGCGTGGAGGAGCTCCCCTGTCCGCTGGCTGTCTTCCAACGTCCGCCGGCTCCCGGAGGACGAGGGCGACTGGTCCTACTACTCTGAGTGGTGGGGACGGCCTCCGATGGCCGGACCGTCTTCCAATCGACGTCTGACCACGGAAATGGCGTCGTCTCCGTCGTCGCCTACCCTTGTTCCAGACCGGTGACCCCTCTATTCCTCCTCTTCCTCTATTTATTCTTGTTCTCCTTTGTTTTTAATGAACCATCCAGTGGGGTAAGAAACCCCACAAGTTTATGAAAATCCCAGCAGTTAAAAGAGCACCTAAGTTGTTGAGTTGGTGCCCATATTTGGATCGTTTGTAAAAGATGAGAACTTCGAAAGTGAATCGTGTGTGGTACTGAGGCTATTTTTTCGCCTGGAATTATGTTTTCTAGCTGCTGTTTTTAGGATTTATGTCTGGTTTTTCGGCTTTCATGTTTGAAATTTATGTTGATATCGGATATTTTGATGCCCATCTTTCAATACTAGGAAATAACATCTTGGTCTGTCCTTATTTAGCAGCAGTTGAATAAAATGCCCCATAGGTTTGAAAATTATAAGCATGAATCTATAAATTAATGTTGTAGCAGCTGATACTAGACCTCTCAGGTCATGACCCTGGCATGGTAGAACTCCGCAGTAGGAGTTTTACAGGTTAAGTCAAAGTTGATGACTAGCAGATATATAAAACCACCGAGTTGCAATTGTTTTAAATGAAGTCCTTAGTCATCATTACAGAGAAGAAACTCTCACACGTAGTCTGAATAGTGGAGAACCAGATCACGGCTTTAGATATCATACATGATATTTCTTAAGCAAGTATGCCACAAGAATAAACGTATGTGATACACTCCGATGCTACCTTGGTGATGCAACCTAGTTTCTTAAGGTACTGATCACTTCTATCATGAATGAAAGTGACAATAATATTGCTCTTTTGAATTGCTCAGTTTGAGCTTCCTTTTTTTGTTGAAGAGGATCCTAAAAGGTGAGCTTTTAGGTGCCAATTACTTCCTTCTAAAATGAAAAGGCTTCCTTGGCTTCATTCATTATAAATAGAAAAACACTTTAGTGGTACTGATTGCTGTGGAGAAGTCATTGAACAGTGATGCTGACGGAGTTTGTTGAGGTTCTTTGTGTGTTCAGACAAAGTTTGTATTTGAACGACATGGTGGAGCTGACATAACCTTGTCTTTTCAAGTAGCAAGCTTCATTACAAGCAACTGTCAAATGCACTGCAGGTCAACAAAAATTTTTCATTATTTCACCAGGGGCTTTAAGGAGGATCTAAAATGATCGGTTGATAGTGTGACAAGCAATAAAAGGATGAATGTAGTAATATTTCTTTTTTTGTTTCTTATGAAGAAAAGCTTTTAGGTGCTTCTTATCATTTGATGAACCGGAAATCTTTGGACAGGCCTAATTATGAAGAAAAGTAGACATCAGAGGTAGATATAAATACTTTATAGTCTATTCCAGTTTTATCATTTAGGCCTTTGGGATTGGTCTTTGGATTGCAACCGTCTTATATCTCTATTACCTGGCATTTGTTCCCAAATTCATTCTTCTGTTGCCACGCCCTACAGGCATTATTTTTTCGTTCATTGATGGTATGTTTATTGGACAAACATTGCAAATGCTGTTTAAAAGAATTAATAACAATTGTAATGGACAAAAGGACTGATACAGCTGGACTAAAAAAATTGCAGGAAGGTTATTGATTTTAGGATTTCACACTTGCTCAATTGTGTTAGCACTCTTTTTTGCATTAGGAATATAAAATAAGGCAAAGGAATACAGAATAGCAGTTTTAAGTAGAAGGTTTTTAAGTTTCTCATTTTTGTGTTGGAAGTGTTTACATGGTCAAGATAGCTAAAGTGATAAGTTTGCAATCAATTGATGCTTCTATTTATACTAAGGCCATCTATTTATAGTTCTTCTCTTTGCTTATATGCATTCCTTTACAGGCTCCAGCGCAATGGCCAACAACGGAGAGATGGCTTGGTCAAAGGTATGCAAAGATTCATCCAGAATTTGAGCATGATGAAGAGTTTAGGATACTTGGTTATGAATGGCGTGTGCTTCGCTTTAATGGCAACACTCGCCAAAGCACTGCTAAAACTATGGTCGCTTACAGAAAATCTGACCCTTCATCATTATATTTAATGCAGCAGCCACATTGTCTGGCTGTTCCATGTAAGTTCCTTCCTTGAGTTCTAATGTAATCTTTATTATAATTTATCAAAACAACATGCATTTCCTTGCCCATGCAGATTTGGTTTGCATTGTAGCAAAAATAATCATGCTACATGTATGTGCCACCATGTGCTTTCGTCATGATGAGATTTTACATTATACAGTAGGATTGTCACATCACATGCCTGTTGCATGATTATAGTGATCATTAATCTTCTTCCTCCTGAGTGTAATTTAGAGTCCATTTTTGGGTATCCTTCTATGGTAGAGCTTCATCCTGGCTGTATCTTATCCTTTCTGCACTTCTAGCAATCTGGGAGAGTGGTGCATGGTTCTCTTGCACCTTTCTGCTTTGTCATATATTCTATTGTGGTAATCTTATGATGGATTTTGAAAGTGATTGTCAACATATGTTTTCAGAATTTGGCAGTGTTGTTATTATTTTGAAAATTATGGAATCTTATTTATCCCATAACAGGACCTTATTCTGTCAGTAGTAAATGAAGGTACTCGCCCCTCAGGAACAGGAGTCCAGTAAGATGTAATCATTCAAGTACAATATGATGGGAAACATAGCTAATTTGGCCATAATTTTGGATTGCAGAATTTTGATTGACAATAACTGTTATAGTAATTGAACGAAGTCGAGTCAAAAATGTCATGATGGAAAAATCATGAAGTCAGGTAAAAAACTCAGCCTACCAAGTCAAAAGTGTAGATGATGGAAAAGTCAAGTGTTTCATCACTCAGTTGGATCGGCGAGTCAAAAAATCACGTTCTTAATTTTTGTTGATTGCAAGACCTTAACTCGGCTAAGTTAGACCAAGTTTTTGCTGAGTTAGAGGATAACAACAATGTTAATGATGAATAAGAGCAAGAAGACATGGTTGTGGGAGTTGACGGTCAAGAAATGATGTGAACATGAGATCATTGCTTTGCGAACAATGTCTAGAAATGATTGTGATTTTCTTTTTGTGTCTCTGAAAGACTCATTTAATCACAAGTGATAAGCAAGACGACGAAAACTTCAATGTTTCGTTTTGTGTTGATTTGAAATTTATATTTTCTAGAATAAATAGCTGGGACATGATTAATTCTGATAACTTGGAATGTTGGATGACCATTTTTTGTAATTCTACTCTCCCATTTGGTTTTGCATATAGACACTATTGATCTATAATATTTGTATGTCCCTCCTTGTTTTTAGTATATTAGAACATACTAAATTCAAATTAATTGTAGATTCTTAGATCAGCCAAATATTTTTAGTTATTTGTACAAGACTGTTATGTGTGTGTGTGTGTGTGTGTGTGTGTGTGTGTGTGTGATGTATGTATGCGTGAAAGTATGACTTGCCGGAGTTGCATAGTTAACTCATCTGAGAGAAACATTAGTAGGGGCTTAGTCATGTCTGAGTCATGAGTTTTCCAACCTTGAATTGAACATGCCCCATCGCATGCAGTCATCAATGCTTCTCTGGATGACTTGTTAATGTTTTATATTATTTCCTACTGCTTTATATGTTTTGATATTCATTTTAATCTGAAAATTGCTGTGGCAGATTTAAAAGTATGGTATCAGCCGGCTTGATGACATTGACTTCCTCTTATGACCTCCTGGAGGCAAAGAGAACCATGAATATTCTGTGTATCGGTCATGGCGGTGGTAGTCTACCTTTATTCTTGGCCAGTAAAATTAAAGGTGAAGACTACCTTCCCTCTTGGTCCATAATTAATTGTCTCAAATTTATAATATCTGCACGGAAGAATTTTGTCATTTTCTTCTATCCGCTTTAGTATTACTGGATTCCTTTTGCATATCTTAAAGATTTTGGGTTGACATGCACATCACTTGATGATAGCTAAAATCTTCTCTAGCCAATAATTTCTCAATTTACAATTACCATCCTATGCAAACTTCACAGGCTCACGATATTGACCGAAATTTATTCTTTGCCAGTTGCTAATCCTACTCCTGATCACTTCTTGTTTTGTTCAGGTGCTGTGGTCCACATCGTGGACATTGATCCAGTTGTCATCTCAGCCTCAATTCAGGCAATGGGTTTCCCTGCTTCTTCTGTCAAAACATCAGATCAGATTTTGGTCTCACAGCCTGCCCATGCTGACAGTTTACTGTGGGATGGCATCCATGACCGGCTACTGCTCTACCAATCGGATGCTGAGGATTTTGTAGTCGACAACCCTTACATATATGATTTAGTCTTTATCGATGCATATGATGGCGATGATATTTTCCCTCATAAGTTTTGGGATCCACATGGCCCTTTTCTTAAATCTCTTGAAAGTAGGCTTCATCCTGTCCATGGGACTGTTGTAGTCAATCTGCACTCAGATTCAGAAGCCTTCACTACTGAGACAAATGATTACTCTCTTTTCCAATGCATTCTACCCATGGGCAGATATGTCTCACAAGTTTGCAGGGCTTACAAGGAGCATCTGGGTCTGGCGTTTTGCGTCTCCGTTCCGTGGCTTTGCAACACCACTCTTGTTGCATGCAGGGGTAGAGGGTTGTGCGGTGGTGAGGGATTATTTGTTAATAGGGATACGGTTCTAAATACCCTCATTTCTAAATCTCATTTGGTGGAAACTGTGCTTGACTTGCCATTTCCTTGCCTGCAATATGTCAAAAGAGGGTTTATGTTGGTTGATTGATCTGCTTGGAGACAAGGTGGTCGTCGTCGTCGGCTTCTTCTTTTTTTTTAATTTGTTCTTACGTTACCAAAAGTTCATTTAGATTTTTGACTAAATAATAATGCATTTCCGGTGCTCCAAAGCCCAATCAGCATGGACGCAAATTCGGCATTTAGGGGCTATCAAATATTTAAATTCAGGAAAAAATGTCGGAAAATTTACTGACAACAGCATACTTAATTATTAAAGTGTTAAAATTTGTATTCTCCTCCAAAAGAGGAAGCTATATGAACAATAAATAATTGATGAATAAATATAAGATATGTGGATACTCTACCATGATTGATTTGTCTATCAGGAATAAGTGAAGTGATCACTAAGGAGGAAATCATATCTACACTGTTCCATCTATATTAAATTATGAATCCTTGTTTCTAAGGTATAAATCTATGTCATGAAGTGGTAGATGAAGGTGACTGTATATCGGCAATACTTAGCATTGTTATCTGTATGGAGCACCATAGTTTGGGTGTCGGAATCTCTGATTTAATGGTAGACGAAAGTCTGTACATCAGACACACCGCCGACTATTTTATTGTTTCTGCTGTATCAGGCGGGGAACGGGCAAAATGTACCGGATCTTGCGTCTCTATCTTCGAAAAGTGAAATATATAGACCTAACAAAAAACAAAAAAAAAAAAAAAGACTAAAATACATACAATATACATCAAGTTATGTACAGATATATAATTAAATTGGAGAATTATATGATGCGCTAATGGATACAAAGCTCCATCTTGGGCTTGCTCCATTGTGAGGAGTTGTCTTTCATTAGTATGCAATGAGATATATATTGCAGAAAAAAAATTTTGTATACCACATGCGGCGTAGCAAAAAAATACATCATCCCATCTGATTGGGTCACGTAACCACCGCTTTCCAATGTATTTTAATATCCGCAGTTTCATTTTTTGTTGAAATTTTGAATGATAAAATATTTTTTTAAAAAAAAAATTATAACATCCTGTGACGATATTATGACATTTTATGTTAAAATTATGACTTTCTGTACAAAGTGTCATAATTTTCTATAAAATATCATAATTTTGATAGAATATTTCGTTATTTAAAATTTATAAATTTTTCAATGACAAAAATGTCATTTCTTTTATGGCATCTTATGAAAAATTATGACATCCTATACAAAAAGTCATAATTTAATACAGTATGTCATAATATCGCCATAGGATGTCATAATTTTTTAAAAATGAGAGGAATATTTTCGTCATTCAAAATTTTAATAAAAAAATAGAACCGAGGGCACTAAATACGTATTAGAAAGCGATGACTATATGGCCTAATTAGATGGGGTGGTGTATTTTTTTATACTGCATATGATATACAAAGAATGTTTCTAAGGTATAAATCTACATCATGGAGTGGTAGATGAAGGTGACTGTATATCGGCAATATTTAGGATTGTTATTTGTATACAGCTAAGGCAGCAAATGGGTCGGGTTGATCCGTGATTCATCCCGATCCGATCCGATTAGATCCAACTCAAATTCATTTAAAAGATTCATGAGGTCGGATCGGATTTAAAAATTGAATCCGTTCTTTTTTCGGATCAGGTCTAGATTTTCTGAATTTAGATCCGATTCGATCCGTGGAGATTTTTAGGTTAATTTGGATCTTAAGATACATAATCCGATCCGAACCCAAATATAAGATCCTAATCCAATTAGAATATACATCAAGTTATGCACAAATATATAATTAAATTAGAGAATTATGTGATGCGCAAATGGATACAAAGCTTCATGTTGGGCTTGCTCAATTACGAGGAGTTGTCTTTCATTAGTATGCGATGAGATATATATTGTAGAAAAAAATTTTTGTACATTAAATGTAGTATAGAAAAAAAATATACCATCCTATTTGATTGAGCCATATAACCATCACTTTCTAACGTGTATTTAATGTCCGTACTTTTTTGTTTGAATTTTAAATGATAAAATATTTTTTTTAAAAAAAATTATGACATCCTGTGACATCCTGTGACGATATTATGACATTCTATGTTGAAATTATGACTTTCTGTACAATATATTATAATTTTTCTACAGAATATCATAATTTTGATAGAGATATTTTCTTCATTTAAAAATTTATAAATTTTTAATAATAAAATATTATTTTTTATGACATCTTATAAAAAAATTATGACATCCTATACAGGAAGTCATAACTTTAACATAGTATGTCATAATATCACCATAGGATGTCATAATTTTTTAAGAAAGAGAGGGATATTTTCGTCATTCAAAATTTTAAATGAAAAAATAGAAATATGGGTACTAAATATGTATTAAAAATAATAACTATATAATCAAATTAGATGAGGTGATTTATTTTTCTATACTGCACATGGCATACAAAAAATTTCCTATATTGGAGCGGCAAGCATAGTAATTTGCAATTGTCTTGTTGCATACTAATTTGACCATGCAACTCAGTCTACATTATTACGTACGGCCAATTAAAATCTCAATGTTATGTAACCCGAGGATCATCAATCGATAAAATAAATAAATGAAAACAGAGACAACTAGGGGCAACATTGCAACGCCAATTCCCACGTCATTTATCTGAGGACCAGTGTCAAATTAGGTGTAAAGTGAGTCACTTGAGGTAACTAATACGCTAACAGTACACCAACCACAAGGATCTAAGTGGGCCCTTCGTTGTAAAAAGTGACGAAGGAGACGTTGCGTGGCCACGAACACATAGGGAGCCCTACTAACAAACCATCCACGACTCCGGCGAGGCCACCCTGGTGGCGTCCGCCTATGCCGGCGGCGACGGCCCCGCGGTGGTGGACCCGCCCGCGTCCACGCCCACCTCATCAAGTCGTCCTCCGACGATCGCGCCCTCTACAACCAGCTCATCACCCTCTACTCCCGCTCCTCGGCCACCATACCCGACGCCCTCCGCCTCTTTCGCCGTCTCCCTTCGCCCCACCCCGTCTCATGGACCGCCGCCGTCTCCGCCCTCTCCTCTGACCCCGTTGCCGCCCTCCGTCTCTTCCTCTCCATGCTCCGCGGCCCTCCCGCCCACCCAGGCCACCCTCTCCTCTCTCCTGAAGTCCCTCTCCCTCTCATCTCCCCGCTCCTCTCCGCCGCCCTCCAGCTCC
This sequence comes from Elaeis oleifera, assembly GCA_000441515.1. Taxonomy (NCBI): domain Eukaryota; kingdom Viridiplantae; phylum Streptophyta; class Magnoliopsida; order Arecales; family Arecaceae; genus Elaeis; species Elaeis oleifera. The sequence continues at coordinate 1,462,933 of KE504647.1, forward strand.
ACTCCCTCTCGCTTAAGCTCGCCCTTTCCCACCTACCCTTCTCCGGTACCGCCCTCGTCGCTTTCTACTCCAAGGCCCGCCGCCCCTCTGACGCCCTCAAGGCGTTCGACGACCTCCCTCACAAGGACGAGGTTTGCTACGCCGCCGCCATAGTTGGCATGGCCCAGAACCACCGACCCACCTGCGCCTTCTCCCTCTTCGCCGCCATGAGGGTCGCCGGCGTCGCCTCCACCGTCTATAGCGTCTCCGGCGCCCTACGGGCTGCGGCCCACCTCGCCGCCCTCGAGCAAGCCCGGGTGGTCCACGCCCACGCTATCGTCGCCGGGCTCGAGCCCGATCTCGTGGTCTCGACCGCCCTTGTCGATGCCTACGGGAAATCCGGCCTCGTCTCTGACGCACGGATGGTGTTCGACGCTTTGCTACCGGACGCCAACCTCGTCACCTGGAATGCAATGCTTTCGGCCTATGCGCAGCAAGGGGACTCGGAGTCGACAGTCAAGCTGTTTGACGAAATGCTCGAAAGGAAGATCACACCCGATGATTTTCCTTCTTGCCGTCCTCACGGCATGGAGCAATGCTGGTTTAGTTGGTGAGGCAGAGCGATGGATTGATTTGATGGGCTCGAGTTTTGGAATGGCGCCGAGCCTGGAGCACTACAATTGCCTGGTTGGTGCGATGGCCAGAGTGGGGCGTTTAGAGGATGCCGAACGCCTCGTGCTCACGATGCCATTCGAGCCGGATGCTGCTGTGTGGCGGACTCTGCTATCGGGTTGTGTGGTTCATGGTGCAGCTGACTTGGCAACAACCGTGGGACGGCGTCTTTTAGAACTGGACCCTCAGGATGACTCTGCCTATGTCATGCTCGCCAACATATATCTGGCGGCAGGGAGAAAGGACGACATGGCCAAGGTGTGGAGAGAGATGAGGGACCAGGGAGTAAAGAAGGAGGTGGACGAAGTTGGATTGAGGTGAGAGGGGAGGTGCATGCATTCATTGCAGGGGATAGGATGCATAAAAATGCGACAGATATCTACGCCAAGTTGGTGGAACTGATGGAAGAAGCAAAGAAGCTGGGATATGAAGAGGCGGATGAGGGACTTTGGCACCATAGCGAGAGGTTGGCGGTGGCGTTTGGGGTGCTGAGCGGAGCAGCGCCAGAAGGAAGGCATTGAGGGTGGTGAAAATTTGAGGATTTGCGGGGATTGTCATGAATTCTTAAATACGTTACTAGGGTGATTCAGAGGGAGATTGTGGTGAGGGACGTGAATAGGTACCATAGGCTTCAACATGGTTGCTGTACATGCAAGGACTATTGGTGAATTTGGCCACCATGGTCTTATGGTTTGATTGCAGTATCGGAAACCATCAGTAACTCGTCAACAGCAATCATGATGTGATGACTTGAAGCTGTTGTAATTTATTGTAATCTGGAGCCTTGGTAAGTTGGATTTTTTTTTTTCTCACTATCAATAAACTTGAGTTTGTTCAATACAAGATGGATCATACAGAGGGATGGATTGTACGTGCCATTCGTTTTGTCTCTTCTTAGCTTCATAGAAATGTCAATCACTCCCTGGTTTGCCTTCAGCTGTATTTCTGGGTGCGACTTTGGAAGACTGCAAGGAGCTTTTTTACCATGGGTTCAATGGTAGATGATCAGTTTCGATAGGCATTTCCTTGATGGAAATCTGTAACAGTAAAAGGTCATCGTCACCTAGGATAATGAGAAGGTTCGAATGATGGTATTAAAACTTTCTCACTTCAGATCTTGGGTTGAGCTTGAATTCCCTCTTAATCACATGCGAGCTTGTTGAATAAGGAGCCTTAGTTGTCTTATATAGATCAAGTTGTTCTGTCCACCATTGTCAGGTTTGATGTCCCTATTCAAGCTAGTGCACTCCAGCTTCCAGAAGGACAGCAATTGGTGCCTAGCCATTCTTTTCCAATATAAGGTAATCTCCTCTTCTGCAGAATAGTCAGCAACATACTACCATACTGTTTTAGTTGTTATGAATACCTCTCTTCTTTAGCAAAATTATGACTCATAACGTTCTGGATTATGTTGGGAAATCCTTTATTTGTTTTGGTTTTGGGAACCTGTTACGACCATGTGGGGAAGTGCTTGTATTTTAGTGGGATATAGAAAGAAAAAAAAATGTAATCATTTTTAACTATTTGAGGACCAATAGAGCCCGGTGGGAGTATTGTTTCCATTGGCTGTTTTTAATTTGTCAAATTATATTTGTGTATGGTTTTATTAATTATAGTTGTGTAAACATGCTAGGTATTCTTTCATTCTTTGTTTTAAGATACAAATGACATTGTTGAATCTCAGTGCATTAATTGCAACGCCTGATAAGAGTTCATCAGTTTTACCTACGTTTCCAATTTTGCTGACGTGAATAGAATACTTTGTGGAATTAAAAGAAAGAAGAAGAACTTCTACAAGCTCTGCGTATCATTCTCTTTTAGAAAGTTCTTCCATTTCATATTACTTTCCATGTCAATTGGGCTCATTTGTGTACGCACTTATACTTAGCTCTAGAAATTATTAGCTTTTGTCTCAAATCTACAATTCTATTCCTATGCTTTGAGGCATATACGACTGTGAGTCATTATATCAGCTACAATGGATATTTCTGAACTAGCACAGTTATGATACTCTGTGCGGACAAGCAGCAGAAATTTGATAAGAATTTTATGTTGCAAGAGCATTCTGTCCTTTGTTTGTCTTTCAATACTCACTAACCATTAATAGTATTATTCTACAACAGCAGCATTACTGTTTTACTTATATCTCATCCCTTAAATTTTGATCATCTACAATCTGTGCTCATCTGCAGATAAGTTTTCAAGTTGCTGAGATATCATTCAACACATCTGTTTATTGCTGCTGTTTCGAGCCACATTCAACAATCGTAGTTGGAAAATAGAGATATCATTAGTATTTTGTACTAAGCTTGTTTGAACAGATTCTTGTCATGTTTGAACACAGAATTCATTCTTCTTGTATGCAGATGTGCGTTACTCCAATTATAATGCTCCACACTCAAATACTGTGGTTAACGAATTTCTTTACTTGGTGATATTATATTCTGCAACTATTCACCGTAGGGATCTTGTAGCTCCTTGAAAGTTTGTCTGTTGGAGCTGCAGGATGGTCAGAAATGTTGGATGATTTATCACACAATCTTCTTGAGTTGGTGCATCATGTTGCAAGGAATATACTCATTAAATATTGTTAGCTAGCAACTTTCAATCCAAAACAATGCCTTAGTTGGCCAGTTCCTATTGATCTGCCTTTGAGTTCTTTTGCTTATTTGATGAATCATTTCATTTGTGATCTAATCTCCGTATGAACTAGTATTCTTGCAAATGGGAAATGGAAGGAATATTTGCTGGAGAAGGTGATGTGGTTTTTACTGCATGGCAAATGCCAGCGTAGATTAAAGGGATCTGTTCTTGAAACTGAAATCTTGCAAAAGAATTGGCTCGAACTGATGCCTGTCATCCTTCCGTGCTACAGAAGGAAGTTATCCATCACTCCTCTCAATTGCATTGTGCATGTCAAGGATATTCTAAGAATAATGGCACGCGATCTAGCATCGTGGAGGAGAACAGGAATTAGAGGGATTTAGACCTGTCAGATTTTTGTGATATTGCAAATCGTTCTTTAAAAAGAAAGAATGTAAAGAAAGGAAAGATTGGATTCCGGCATCTTGAATGGATTGTGATCGGAGACGCTTACCTTGAACTCAATAATCAAACAAAATCCATTCTAACCGGTGATTTATATTGCGTCTGATATGACTACGTTGTAAGCTTGGTCCACAATGTAACTGGTTTAGCTGGTGCAATCCCAAATCATGAATCCATGGCTACATTAATATTCTCACGTTATTATTCTTTCTCTTGCCCGCAATAAGTGAAGATAAATTACTTCACCTAGATTTTAAGGTTGATTATTGTTGGGATATACTGACCGACCCGACCGACGCCCCCGACACCGACCGACTCGACTACCCCGACTCACCGACTCATCGACACCGACGCCGACCCATCCTCGAGATGGACCGACCAACGACGACCGACCCGATCGATGGACAGACGACCCCGACGATAATTGCCGACAATGCTTGGCCGAAGCTATGTCGATCGAACAGTCTCACACTGTTTCCGACCGATCGAACGGTTGTACCTATACTACTGACTCTATGACGAGGGTGGCAGCCGACGTCCGACTTCCGTAAGGCACCCGATCAGCTGACGGTGCTCCTGGGTCATCACCGACGCTTCGACGACCGAACACCGACACATAGTCGGCCAACTCGTCCGAAAGACGTACAGCCGAGTGAGCAGTTGACCTGCCAAGGACATGCTGTACGACCGCCAGGGGGGCGCTGATCTGCCAAGGGCGTGGGGCATTGTCCTGCCAAGGACACGACTTAATTTCAAGGACCTGTCAGCCCATCGACGACGTGACAACTCCTGACGATTTGACAACTCCTCAGTTGTCTACATCACCACCGACGGGACCATACCTCCTTCTACTATAAAACGGGGTAAGGCAATAGTTCGAGGTAAGCTGGGCAAACCCAACCAATCTCTCGGCTCGTCTCCACTGAGTCTCCCTGATTCCTCTCTATTGTTGCCTAGTCTCCTCTCTGACTTGACCGTTGGAGGGTCCCCGCCGGAGGGTCTCTCCGGTCTGTATGGACTTCCCTTGCAGGTGG
>KE504647.1:1471287-1488158 GCA_000441515.1 Elaeis oleifera
ATGCTTCGACTACTCATCAGAATCAACTTCCCTGACACTGGGTCGGCCGGATCGTCCGCTAGGGAGATCAGCAGGATCGGGGGATGACGCGATGAAGATCCACTCCTTTCGCCCGACGACCCCGCCCACGTGGAAATGCGGGCCGACATGACCTCGGACTCAGGAGTGGGGGGGGGCAACTGTTGGGATATACCAACCGATCCGACCGACGCCCCCGACGCTGACTCACCGACCAACCCGACCGACGCCGACCGACGCCGACCGACCCGACCGACTCGATTACACCGACTCACCGACCCCGACTCACCGACTCATCGACACCGACGCCGACCCATCCTCAGGATGGACCGACCAACGACGACCGACCGACCGATGGACAGACGACCCCGACGATAATTACCGACAATGCTTGGCCGAAGCTATGTCGACCGAACAGTCTCACACTGTTCCGACCGACCGAATGGCTGTACCTATACTACTGACTCTATGACGAGGGTGGCAGCCGACGCCCGACTTCCGTAAGGCACTCGATCAGCTGACGGTGCTCCCGGATCATCACCCGACGCCTCGACGATCGGACACCGACACATAGTCGGCCAACTCATCCGAAAGACATACAGTCGAGTGAGCAGTTGATCTGCCAAGGATATGCTGTACGACCGCCAGGGGGGCGCTGATCTGCCAAGGGTGTGGGGCATTGTCCTGCCAAGGACACGACTTAATTTCAAAGACCTGTCAGCCCATCGACGACGTGACAACCCCTGACGATTTGACAACTCCTCAGTTGTCTACATCACCACCGGCGGGACCATACCTCCTCCTACTATAAAACGGGGTAAGGCAATAGTTCGAAGTAAGCTGGGCAAACCTAACCAATCTCTCGGCTCGTCTCCGCTGAGTCTCCCTGATTCCTCTCTGTTGTTGCCTAGTCTCCTCTCTGACTTGACCGTCGGAGGGTCCCCGTCGGAGGACTTTCCCAGTCTGTGTGGATTTTTTTGCAGATGCTCGTTCCCGACGACCAGACGACGAGGGGATTGGCCGCAACAATTATGAGCAAAATTATTATCATTTTCACATATATCACTGGTAATCCATGCACAATGCGTAAGGACGGGCTGCGCCCATGCACAAGCATCCGTGTACAGCATTCATCCAGAAGGACTATTTTTGGGCCAGGTCTATCAATCCTACGTCCGGCCCAAATGCAACCCTAATTCCACTATCCATCTCCTTTCCATGTCCTGGATATCCCACGGATACCATATCCAGAGGCCCTCAGCTTTCTACTCTCTTTATTACGACGCCGCCGTTTGAACCTACCATACGATCGCCGTCTCGCCGAGCCGCTCCCCCTCCTCGTGGTCTCTCTCTCTCTCTCCTCCCCCCTCCCTCTCCCTCTCCCTCTCCCCCCCTTTTCCTTGTCCCAGCCGACGATGTCTTCTTCCCAGGGCCGAAGGGGGTCTCTCCCAGGGACGAGCCGCGACGGCGAGGGTCTGCTTTCCAGGGTCACGAGCTCCATCTCGCAGTCCCCGATCGTGTACCGCGGAAGGTCGCCGCCTCCGAGGCTGCCACCGTCTCCAAGAAGCTCCTCTGGAGCACTGGCCGCGCTGCCTGGATCGCCGGCACCACCTTCCTCGTCCTCGTGGTTCCCTGATCATCGAGATGGACCGGGAGCAGCAGATGAACGAGCTCGAGATGCAGCAGGCCAGCCTACTCGGCACCTCCTCGCCCTCCATGGCCGCCCCGCCCTCCCAAGTGATCGTCGTTCAGGTCGGCAGGGCTCTTCCCATCTAGGGTTCCGTCTTGATTCGGCTTCGTGATCTTGTGAGAAGCTGAAGTGATGGGGTTTAGGTCCTTGGTATTTGTTCTGGATTCATGAAGCTTTTGCCTTTTTGAATTTGCTATAGCCTGTTGTTGAATTCATATCTCTATATCGAGTTTCTTGTTCTGATATATGAGACTTGTGAAATTTTACTAACTGATTAGTTTGCTCTAGCGGTGGAATTAGTTCTGTTTTGTTATTTTTGGTGATTACATCAGATGGAATGTTTGCGAGGTGATGTTTTTCTTTTGATTCTTGGTTGTATCCTTGAATCCATGTCTGGGATGCTTATCTTGCATCAGTCAAGAACTTGGTTCTTTTATGAAACCCTAGAACTCATGAAAACTGCTTCATCCAGTTTTAGCAACAATAGAAAAAAAAAAGAAAGAAAAGAAAAGAAAAAGGAAGAGAAAACAGAGAAGTTCAGTGATTATAATGAAAATTGCTGAATTTTAGCCTGGAATTAGTGATGACATTGATTTTGGATACTGACACTGAAGGTTATGATTCAAGATTTTATGAAGCAAAGTCTTCGTTTTCAATAGAAAAAGTTTCACAGTACCCAGTCAACAAATCTGCTAAGTCGATCTTCTGGTTATTGAATATTCTCCCCAAGAGCAGGGATCGGCATCTCTTAATATTTGAAAAATCTCATCAATACAGAGGAGGGGAAGGGCAAACAATTGGCAAGGCATAACCTCTGTTGGACTTATTCACTAGGTTATCTTATTAGTAGGATAAAAGGGACATTATTAAGACCTATGGATGTCCGAACATACAGGTTTTGATTTAGGAACATCATTGGATCAGACATGTCGTGAATCTTATTGATGGCACGACCCAATAGGGCATTAACCCCATTAACTGACAACTTTATACACAAGGAAGCTTGAGTGAACATTCTTCAAAAAGAGAAGCTAAATTTGGCAAATTCAGTAAATGCTTGATTATTTTTCACCCACACAATGCAAATTAGCTACTACAAGCTTAGTTAGCGGACCGTAAGCTGATGGTGTATGGACTTTTACATCTTTAGGGAGGAGTTTTTTGACAAGGATCTAATGTGAGGAGTCAGGCTTATTTGAGGCACACCCTCATGAGGAAAGATGCCTATTATTATGTTATGATGGCTTGATGGACATGCTATTCCTATGGACTTCTTTAGAAGCTTGCGATGCTTTCTTCCGCCTCGTGCAGCAAGATGTCTCTGTTCAGATTCATTTTCCAATTTCTTCTTAAATATATTTTGAGTCTTTTTTGTGTCTTTATGGTTTTCTTTTCAAGATTCCCATCAGTCTTTTTACTAAGCATCTAGTTTTCATTCCTATGGAGGTAAAGAAAAGAAGATGATCCGCTCTCATTTTGTTTAAACAACTTTGAACTGACTATAATCTGGTTGAAAGACAATGATGTTATAGATTAGTTTGTTAGGTTCCATTATAATTTTGGGAGTGGATATTTTTTGACATTCAAAATGATTTATTTTGAATGTTCTAACTTATAATTAATTTCTAGGTGAATCATGGTAGAACCACATTAAGAATGATGGTTAACATAAACTTTGATGTTCTCCACAAGTTTCATCTTTGTAAGCTTAAACAAACACATATATATACATCTGTAAGCTGACACAATTTGATTGTGTGGAAAGGCACAATTTGGTGTAGTGCTGCATAGTTGGTCAGTCGTGCAAGTTAATCTGTAAACATGCAAATGCTACCTTAGCTAAAAACTTGTTTTCTTACTGGTGTGTGGGAGTTGAGATTTGTTGTTCTAAGATATCTGTAATGAAGTTTGTTGTCATTATTGGTGATAAAGAGGAGATGAGTTCACAAGGATGCCTTCCTTCAATCTAGAGTTATTACACCAAAACTGTATACATCACATTTGTTTTTTTTTCTCCCTTTATTGTGTAAGAAAGCTCTGCAAGAAAGGAAGGAACGAGAAACATGATTTTACACATGCACACAGATATGTGTGTGGGTAGACAATACTGATATTGCCAAGTCAAATGGTGGATGGTGGTCTTCTTCAAGTTTTGTTTTCTTCATAGTTTTGGGAATTTTTTCAGATTTTTTAATTTTCAATCTCTCCTTTTTTTAAAAAAAATTTGTTTTAGCTCATGCATGTGTAATAGATAGATAGTTAAACTAGTCAAAGTATATCAGTTATTGCCTTCATATGCATAATAAGCTAAATAAGTGGCAAACAAAGGTTAAAAATTCCTCCAACTATTATTCTTACATTGCTTTTCTTCACAGAAAGAAAGGAACTAATTTTACACTTACCAGGCAACACATCTATATGTGCCTGCATTTGTGCTCCAATTTGATAAATTAGGTTTTTCAATTCTCACAGTTCCAAAGTTTGACATGTATGCTTTGATCTCCAAATCTAACAAAATGTTGTTCTTTGTATGTCTTGATGTACAATATAAGGTTTGCAATCAGGGGCATGTAACATAAAGCATGCATGACATCTTTGATCATGTTAATCCTTTTAATACTAATTCAATTCTGGAGCTCTTTGCTTATCACATAGGATTTTAACTAAACCTCTCTGTTTGCTTAGATACAAGAAACGTGCACTGATTATTAATGCAAAGTCTATATAATTTCACAATGTTGCAGTGTCCGACTTCAGTTACTGCTGGAATTTTGTTTCTAAAACTTTTCTCATTGGCTAGTTATTCAGCTAGTTGAAGTCTTTTCAGAGCTGCTATCTTTCTGTTAGGAAGTATGACTCTGTAGACTACACCATAACTCCCTTTTCCAATGTAATTTTTCCCACAAAATTTTTAATTGCATTCATGATGTAATCGTGTGCAACTCTTCCATCAAAAATTCAGTCATAAAATTAGAGTTCCTATAGTGACATCATTTTCCTCTCTTATTAGATTTTCTTTCCTGTAACAAACAACAACAGCACCGACAAATATAACTGGTTTGAGGTGCCAACAACAAGTATGAATATCAGGAGTATGATGTGTTCTTTCTTAAATCATGCCCTTATGTCAAACTACAAGGAGACAAACCTGACAATTCCCAGTACAAACCCTCTATTGTTGCTAAACCAATCTGCTGAAGCATTGTGAAATAATTTGCCCTTAGGAATTGGCCCTTCTAGATCAGTGCATAAAACAACAATTGATAACATACTGAGCATACTTCCAAAAGTGGACGAAGTGGCACTTGATAGGTCATTATGGGAGAGATTAAGGTGTTCTAACGTCACCAATTTTGTAAATTGTTGCTGTATCTCTTCAGTCAGGAAGTTGTGGCTAAGATCTAGCAAAATCCGTAGGTCTGCTAGAGTAACAATCTCAAGTGGGAGGCTTTTGTTGAACTCATTCTTGCTTAGCCTCAAGAGCGACAGTCTTGAGCAATACTGCTGTGGTGATGGTCCATTCAAGTAGTTTTTGGAAAGATCAGGGGATTCTAGGTTGTATAGTTTCCCAAGTTCTAAGGAATCATCCAAGAGAGTTGTTTATGACTTGAATTCATGCCAAATAAATAAGTAAAATCACCCAACTCCATTGTTATCTTACCTACTAGCACATTTGAAGAGAGGTTGTAGCTTAATATTAATGTAGTTTAAATGTGGGTATATGCTAAAGTCAGCTGATATATTCCCTTTGAGCTGATTTCTCTCGACATGAACCCTCAGGAAACTTGTATAATTTTTCAAACTCCTCGGAATGGGACCTTAAAATGAGTGTTTGCCCAGCAAGCTCTCAAAGTACTCCACCTATGCATAATCTGGTGGTAAATTGTCAAAGAAGTTGTGAACTAATTCTTGTGCTACCAAGTTGGAAGATTTATTAATTTCTTAGATGGGAACAAGGCAATTGGTTGTTAAAATCTCGAAGATTGATTAGACTTCTTTTTTTTTTGGTTGAAGATGATACTGAAATTAGATCAGAACAACTAATTGCAACAAAAATAACAAAAACCTGCAGCATCCAAACTAATCAACTGAGTAAGATCTGAAGGAATGTCGGATGTAGCGTCAAAATCCCTTGCAGAACCCACACCAGCCAAACAATCAGCAACTGAATTAGCCTCCCTGTATGCATGCACAGCTTTGAAGAGGGACAGGGTAGACAACATGCGTTTAATATCCTGCAGCAGCAGAATACCAATACCGATAGAATAAGCTTTCAAATTCCAAGAGACCACAATCATAGAATCACCTTCGAGAATCAGAAATCTACATTGCTGAAACTAAGCCTTCCCAAGCTGTTCGTAACTCGATCATTGAGCCAAAATTAGGCTCCTTTAGTTACCAAAAGATGAAGTCATTCAGCCAGAGATTTGATTGTTGTATATTGCGAGTTCAAATAATCTTCCTAGGTTTCCTATTTCATTAGTGATAAGACCAGAAAAAAATTATAGGAGATTTCCAATCTAATTAAACCCACTAGACTTCCAACTTTTTAGGGATGATTCCAGAGATACTTCTCCAGTAAATTTAGAAAATTTTAACAAAAGCCAAGTTTCCTAAACTAGAAGGGCGAGAACCACTTAGAGCTTGCTATGTTTTCCCAAGTTAGTAAGGCTTACTAGATCCTTTAGACTGTTTGCCAAGGTACTAGGTTTCAAGCTTGGTCAAGTTTCCTAAACTAGATGGAATAGAACATGTTAAGAGATTATTTGGGACCTCTAAGTTGGTTGAGTTCACTAAGTTTCCTGTTTAACGTGGGATGTTGCTACATATTTGATTATTCATGAGGTGCCAGTTATCATGCTTCGTCAAATTTCCTAGAGGGATGGAACCTATAAGAAATTTGCTGAACAGACTAGGTCTACTAGGTTTCCTATTTCTTGGGGGATAATGCCATGAAATTGATTATCATTGAGATGCAAGGTGTCGGGCTTGGTCAAGTTTCCTAGATTGGAAGGGCAGGTTCCTCCTAATAAATTGTGATTTATGTAGCTTGCTTAGGTTTAGTAAATGACCTAACATTTGAGGATGGAACCAGAGAGGTAATTGTTATTAGGTTGTAGAGTGTCAAGCTTGGTTAAGTTTGCTAAACTAGGGATGGGACCTATTCGGTGATCATATTAGTTTGCCAAACTAGCTAGGCTGACTAGGATCCCTATTTCATGGGTCATGGAGCTAGAGAGAGTAGTATCATGGACATAAAAGGTGTCAAGCTTGGTAAGATATCCAATGCTGGGAGGATGGAACCTGGTTTCTGATTCTTAGAGATGTCAAGAACGTCTAGAGTCACTAGATTTCCAGTTTCACCAGTGATTTGATTCCTGAACAGATATAGGATGTGGAGATTTGTCACAAATAGGATTTCTGAAGGAGTTCTTCCAGATATATTGTTTTGATAGAGACAAAGGTAGACGAGTTCGGTGGAATTGGCAAAGAAAGATGGTGCTCTCTCTCCTGTTAATTCCTTGTGGAAAAAGTGGACCTCGGTGGTGTAGGAGCGGCTGGCCAAAAAAAGTGGCAGATGGGCAGAGAAACAATTCTGAGATAGGTCAAGGGAGGTGAGAGCAGAGAGCAGAGATCAAAGAGGGAGTTGCGTCTAAGGTGGAGGCGTGTGGTGTGGAAGTGCCGCGAAGTCAAGGGCGTCGAGCTTACTATCCCTTTCAAGGTTAACCAAAAAACTCTCTCTTTCAAGGACAGCTTATCTCCTTTACTCTCTCATTTTTGTAGCTGGCATGTGATTCCTAGCCATCTGCACGGGTGGCTGCTGCTGCTGCTGCTGCTGCTGCTGTTTTCCGCCGGTAAGGTCGAACTTCTAGGAAGTGAGGGCTTGTTGGTTTGTAAGATGGCTTTCCACCAAAGAGTATCTTGTGCTTCAGGTGATTCCTGCTGACTTATTTTCTCAGCAGCAGTGGTTGGAGTAATAATGGACAATACTAGCAGCAGCCAGTGCCAGGGCCACGCAGAGATATGGGAAGAGATGATTTCATCTCTCTGCTAATGGGAAGTGAAGTACTAGTAGATGATATGGCATGATGGTACAGGGATTTGAAGGCCTTCTATAGCCCGATTATCTGGCTCCTGAGATATCTTGTCCTGGCTATTCCTCCTACTGCTCCTCATCTGCCGTCTCCTCTCCCAAGCATTCACTCATCATCAGGCCGAGTTCTGCTCCTCTTCCTCGTCCTTTCACGTTTTGGGCCGGCATACTCATTCTTTCCCTCAACCTCTTCCTCTCTCAGGTGTCATTCACTCCGAGCTCCCCTCTGGCATACTCCTCCTCTCCCTTCTCCTTTCCCATCTGTTTCTCCTCCCCCTCTTCTAAGCATCACCAATTTGCCCTAATTATCTCCACCTCCTCCTCTCCTGGACCACTGGTGCTATTGTAATGATAGAAGCTAGGTATCGTTCTGACAATCTTCACACTGAATAAAATTGATACTGAAAATGAAAATTTATATAATAGCACATATCGTAAGTTTTAAGTAGCCCAACAACCAGTATACAAGGTGCAATATAAATGGCATCTATGGGAGACTCCAGAGAGTGGAAATAGGAGCATTATTTGTAGCTGTGATGCTAGAAATAGAAATGTTCTATATTTTATATTTTTGATATATTGTATAAAATTTTAAATGATTAAAATCTCGTTGTAAGGGATATTAAATGTTTTATTTCTTTACTTTTTAGGTAAATTGTACTTTTAGTTGTTATTCTTATAGAATAGATAAAAGTTTGATAAATAAATTGAGGTCCAGTAAAGAATATTTGGATAGAGTTCAAAATTTTATTAAACTAGCCATTGAGAAAGCATCAATGAATGGGAATATTTTGTCTATATTGAAAATATAAAATTTATTTCTCTCACTCAAGAACTGTTGAAGAACATTAGTGTGGAATAGTTTTCTAAAGGGTTATAGTCGGTGGTTATTTCATGGAGAGTCCATATTGCCATCTTCATGTAATCTACCCTCCTTCATAGATCATACATCTGATTTTGGATCCAATTATCTGTAAAGAAATTCTAAAAAGAAGATGATATGAGGGGTCTGCTTAAAAATGTTCTTAAACTCAATGTTCAGAATTCAAAAAATTCTGATAGAGGATAAGAAAAGTTGGAATGCTTGATGGATCTACATTTACTAATTCTGTGCATGTTGAGGAGTGTATATATTCATCTAATAATGAGACAGCTCAATATTGTAACTTGTTGAAAGATTATAATCAAGAACTATATCTGGATTGTATGAATTTTTTGAAGATTTCTTTTCTTGTGCATTAATTCTATTTGAAATATTTAAATGAGTGATCTAGTAAGAGTTTTACTATGCTGCTCCAATTATTAAAGGATGTATTTTGAAAGGTATTACTTTGTTATCATTTTCTTATGAAGCCAACAAACTAGTAAAAGAATTAAATCTTGGATACAAGAAGATTGACAGTTGGAGAAATAAATGTATATTATACTTGGATGAAAATGTTGACCAAGAGTCATACAATGTGTGTGGATCTTTATGATAGATGATGCATAAGAAAATGATGGTGATCTATTGAATAAAATAGATGCTGCACAGTGTAAGAAAAAACTAGCTAAAGTTTTGCGTTATTTTCGTCTAGTATTTAGATTGAAATAGATTTATATATTATCAAAGACAGTTTTGTCGATGAGATGATATGATGAAGATTATATAAAGATAAAATATTAAGATGCCAATAGTTTAATATTGAAGCATTTGATGATAGGCATCCTGAATTTTTTTGATATTCATAGTTTTAAGCTGGGTTTAGATAGTGATAGCTTCAATCCATTTTAGACTTTGAGTTCTATCTATAGCACTTGGCCAATTGATTTAATTTTCTACAATTTGCTACTATGGATGTGCATAAAATAATCTTTACTTATTTTATCAAAGGTTATTTTAGATGTTAATTAAGGATCTGGATAATGATATTGACGTTTTTTGCAACCTTTAATAGATGAATTGAAATAGTTACGGGAGGATTGATGCATTTGATGCTTCAAATTGTGTGGAAATTCTATCTAGACTATCAATGATTTTTATGTATGCTGATTTATTGGGTTAGATCACTAAAGGGCGTGTTGTATATCCCTCTTATGGAATTTAACCCATTCGTATTGGTTAAATACGGATAATAATAATATTTTCATTTTCACTAATTTATAGTAGGAATCCATAATGATTTTAATAAATTTTTAATTTCTCCTCTACTTATATCATTTCCAAATATTAAACAAGATTCTAGACTTTAAACTTTAATGTTATGTAATGGAAGTGCTAGGAAACTCTATTCCTTTTTCTTTCTCTTTTTAACTATACTTTTGGGACTAAGGATGGCAATTTTAGCTGATCCACCGGATACCTGATCCACCTCGACTTGATCCGATCCGATTCGATCCAATCCGATTAGAATCTGGAGCGGCTATAGGTTCTAGAAAAAATATCCAAAGTGGATTTTGGTGAGCATGGATATGGACATGTCTTATTCTGAATTTGATTCGATATAATCTTAATCTAAATCATCCTTTCAAAATTATAATTATTTGATAATGTTCGCATGATGAGTTCTTACCTGATCTGAACCGATCCAACCCAATCCCTCTCTGATCTACCCAATTCGATCTCACTTATACCTCTACTTGACCAACCTGACTTGATCCGAAAAGGGTATGCAGTATATGAGTATGGAGTTTTAGTTATGCGGCACATATGGATATTGGTCCATCCGATCCATATCCAATTTATTGCTATCCTTATTATGGACTAAAGAGATTCGACTCAATCCCTCTTATCTATCCAATCCGATCTATCCAATCCGATCTGGCTCATACCTCTGTTAGATTTGATCCGACTCAACTCGGGATGGATATGGAGAGGATATGGATATGGACTTTTTAGTTATAGGGTGAACATGGATATTAAATAATCTGATGTATATTCGATTCATTGTCATTCCTATTTGGGATTAAAGAAAGTGCTTACCGATAACCTTGGATGCTCATGGCCAGTATACTGCATGTTAGGTGTGAACGTGAGGATCATAAGGCTAGGAGCATAGGCATGAAGAATCCCATGAGATTTGACAAGCCAAGACTAAAATGGTCTTTTTTTTTTGCTAAAAAAAAGGAGTTGGAGGGGGCGACCAGTGCATCTACCTCCCTAAGTATGATCATAGGATCTCAACTCTCATTAAAGAATGTTCGATTTGGAGCGAGTTTGGATGAACAGACGGCTCCTTCTTCACCACATGGACGAGTCCAACGGATGAGTATGTCATCTCAGTACCATCGAGGACCAACGGATCAGATACCGTTTTCAAATGCCGTGCTCGAGCCACTAGAATGTGCTCCATTCGATAGTCATTCGCATTTTGACAGTTAATCATAGTCCGATATCTATCATGATTCGAATCCGGATCACACTATTGGAAATAAAAATCCGTTCCATTGGAATGCCACCTTAGTGACCTTCTTTAATTGCATCTTTTACGCTTCACTCAGTAGATGGTCCATAAAGTTTTAGCCGAAGTTTCCCTCCAGCAACGGTCCATGTGAACAAAAAAGATTAGTCAGTAGAGTCTCCATTGGAGAAGTTTCCTTACTCCATCAATTATTCTACATTTTTACATTGACTCAAAGTACAACGGACTTCCTTCTACTGTGTGTACGAATTCTCGTAACAAGGACTGACTTCCTTGGCTCACAATATTGTAGCAAACCCCAATTGTCATGGGCTCCATAGTCCACACCTCTTCCATTTTGCTCCAAAGAATATTATCATTACGAGAGATGGCGTCCAATGTTTAAATCCCATCAACAAGAGAAGTTTAATGCCATGGATGCTAAAGAGTGAAAATAATGATAGAAGGTCTCATTCTGACAATATGAACACGCTCCTTCGCACTGAATAAAACTGATGCTGAAAATGAAAATTTGTATACCAGCACATATCTTAAGTTTTTAAGTAGCCCAACAATCAGTATACAAGATGCAATATAAATGGCATCTATAGGAGACTTCAGAGTGTGGAAATAATAGCTTTAGTTGAAGCTGTGATGCTGAAATTAGAAGTGGTTTATACTTTATATTTCTGATGTATTGTATAAATTTTAATGATTAAAATCTAGTTGTAAGAGATATTAAATGTTTATTTCTTTACTTTTAGGTAAATTGTACTTTTAGTTGTTATTCTTATAGAATGGATAAAAGTTAGATAAATAAGTCGAGATCTAGTAAAGATTATATGGATGGTGTTAAAATTTTATTAAATATTAGCTATTGAGAAGCATCGAGGAATGGGAATATTTTATGTCTATACCAAGAATGTGCAAGTTGTTTTTCTCATTCCAGTTTGAAGAACATTAGTATGGAATAGTTTCTAAAGGGTTATAATAAGTGGGTATTTCATGGAGAGTCCATATTGCCATCTCCATGCAATCAACCCTCCTTTATGGATCATACATCTGATTTTGGATACAATAACCACAAAGAAATCCTGCAGGAGGAGATGATACGAGAGGTTTGTTTAGAGATGTTCTTCAACTTGGTGGTTAAAATTTAGAAGATTTCAGTGGAGGATAAGAAGTGGTTGGAATGCTTAATGGATCTACATTTACTGATTTTGTACATGTTGAGGAGCGTATACATTTATTTAATAATGAGATTATCTTAAATCAAATACAGTAATTTTTTCAAGCATCATTTCATAGTAACTTTTCACGGACCAACACGGTAAATTTATTTTTCTTGCAATTTTTTTTAGATTAAAACTCAAGAATCATCAAATTACCCCAGCCAAACAAATCCTAAAAATTCTCTCAATAAAATAGTTAGAAAGCAATATCAATAAAAATTCCCGATAGAAGATCCAACTTAAAACAAAGAATAATCATTAAACCTGAAAAATAGCATCCTCGATTGACAATCAGGTAAATTAAGTTGTCATGCTTTGTGAGTCATGCATGATTCTCCCTCTATCATGCATTCTCAATTTTGGATTTTGGATCAAAATCTTCTTTCAATAACATGGCTCCCACTCTTTTCTCATAAAGGGTCACTTGTGTATAAGCTTGAATAATTTATATGTTATATTATGAAATTCTATAAGAAAGGGTTACTTGTGTACTGTTGCAACGTCAAAATTTTAGCAATATCCATAAATAGTCATTATAAAATTATAAATTTTTTAAAAGAATTTTTAATGCAGTTGTCATAGAATATATTTTTTTGTAGCAGTTATAAGATATCATTATTAGATAATAATTTTTAATAACACTTTTGAAAAAACTACTACAACATTATATGTTTTCTATGATATTTTCTAAAATTATTATTAAAAATATTTATTATAATAATTTTATTAAATATTACTAAGATTCCACTGCTATAGATTGGATAAAATTTTTATAGTTGGACCGATCATGAAAAAAATTATGGTCGGCCGTCATCATCTGTCATGTAAAGTTAGATGGCCGCGTGCGCGTAAATACTAAGGAAAGAGAAATAGATAAACCTTAGGGGTGTTCGAACAGTTTAGATAAGCATCACATAATTGTCACTTTTCTGATGGATATCCTAATATATGCACGTGGCGGATGATAATAGTCCAACCATAATTCTTTTCATGATTGATCCGACTATAGAAATTTTTTCCTATAAACTTTATTTGTTACAGTGATGTAGAACTTTTAGTCTATTATTGAATAATTAATGAGCTTTAGAAGTAAATATTTTGTTCCTCCAGCAGTTAAAGACTTGGAGAGTTTATTCGGAGAGTAATCTGAATATAGATTTATTTAATTGTATTAGCTGCAACTAATTGTTGGCAATGTTATTAAACACGACAACCTCTGCCCCTGTTAATGTATTTTCGCATGATGGTTGGACACTCTTCCAGTTGCTAGCAATACTTAGAAAATAAAGGAAAACAACGTCAAAGAAAGCATATGCCCAACGAGCACGGATCCTCTACTATATACCATATGGTATGGTATACAGCATACACCATCCATCATATGATGGATGACCATATACGGTCATATGCGGCATGCACCGCAGGCACAGCAGGGAATCCGTGCGCATGGTGAACTGGTGGAAGAATGCAGACGTAGTCAAGGAGATTGGTAAGAAAGTCTTATTAAATTACTTTCTTCGTGCAAAATCATGCAACAGGCCAGTGGGTCCTCAATGTTTCATCATTGAGGGTCCTCAATCTAAGATCAAATATGTTAAATGGTAGCATTCCTCCCCAGCTATCGCTTCTATCTTACTTCAGCTCTTAGACCTTGCACACAATAATATCTCAAGAAGTATCCCACAGTGTTTGGGCAATTTTACCGCGATGGCAGAAAGCATTCAAGAAAGAGAAAAAGCAACGAACTCCTACAGCGACATCTTTTACTATAGTGACAGCATTTCGGTAATCTGGAAAGGAATAGAGGCTGTTTTTCAAAGTACGCTTTCATTGGTGGTGGGTATCGATCTTTCAGGTAATTATCTTTGTCATGAGATCCCTATGGAGCTAACAAATCTTTTGGGCTAGTTTTCTGAATCTCTCAAGGAATCTTTTGGATGGAAGTATTCCAAACATGATTGGTAACTTAAAAAATCTAGAAGTTTTTGACTTGTCCATGAATCATTTATCAGGTACAATTCCTCAAAGCATCTCTTCTCTGACATTCTTGGATTCCCTGAACTTATCAAACAACCACTTGCGGGGATGGATATCATCTGGCAATCAACTACAAACATTTGATGATCCATCCATCTATAGTGGCAATGATGAACTTTGTGGATTCCCACTGACCAAAAGTTGTTCAAGTGACCAAGCATCCAATGTCCAATTGTCCACTGATGATGGTGATCATGAAAAAATATGGTTATATCTTAGCATGGGACCAGGATTTGTGGTGGGATTTTGGGGTTTCTTTGGTATTTTATTCTTTAAGAGATCCTTAAGGCTTGCCTATTTCCGATACATCGATGATATATATGATAGATTTTCTAGGATATCAATGAG
Source organism: Elaeis oleifera (assembly GCA_000441515.1). NCBI lineage: Eukaryota > Viridiplantae > Streptophyta > Magnoliopsida > Arecales > Arecaceae > Elaeis > Elaeis oleifera. The sequence continues at coordinate 1,486,087 of KE504647.1, forward strand.
GAGCATGTAAGGACTGCAGTTACTTTTTTTTATTTCTGATGTAATGTAAGGACTGCAGACTTGTTCCTTTTGGATAGACAAGTTCATTTCCGATGAGAAATTTGGTATGCTTTATATGAATCTCGCATCTTTTCCCATGAAAAATTTCGTATGTTTTACATGAATATTGCATCCTTATGTTTCTGTCCTACTACTTATACAGGAAGATTATTGCGGGTTCTTTTAGAAATCAAATACTAAATCAAAACACGATGCAAGCTTTACAAAAGCCCGACCTTAATCTAAGATTCTGAATGTTGACCCAAAACGAGAGCTTAATTTAATAATATAATACACAGTTTCTCTCAAAAAGAAAAGGGAAAAAAGACCACTAGGCCAATTAAAACCATCTGACGGAGACATTTGTTGCGGACGGAGAGGGGAATCAAGAAGTTCTTCGCAACGGAAAGTGTTCTGCGGCAGTTTTCAAATCTGCTGCATCAAGAGCAAGGTTGGTGATTAGAAATTAGCTGGCAAAATAATAGTTTACATAAGAGCTAGAGATTACTTCCATGAAAAGCTCCTAAAGCCATGCTAAGATCAATTGATATAAAATAACAATTCTAAGTGAGGAATGCTACGTTGCTCCCCTTTCATGTGTATGAACAATTTTCTTACCTTATGACGAGATAATTAGTGCAACCCATAGATTTATTGTTAGCATATCATGAAGTTGACGAATCAGCAGTTATAAACCCCATGAACTATTTGTGGATGCATAACGAGCACCCTGAAATATTTTGCATGTTAAAGAAATCCCATCCTAGCACAGCCCAGTTCACCAGTTCTGGTCCCATGCCAAACAATGTGATGGTGACCGGCTCTCGCCCGATTCGACTCACCTCCTTGCAGCGGTATTCAGTATACAATCCATGTTTACTATAAGAAACTTTATCTACTAACATTTTACATTTCTTATCGATCCAAAAAAAGGGGAAAAGAAGATAACGTGTGTGTGTTAGCAATTACATGGAGCAGCTAACACATAAGTTTCTCTTCAGATGAATTTCCTTGAACTTTTACCACCGCAGAAAATGGAAGGCCGGTGCAACATTTTTATGAATGTCATTAATGACAGAATAGAAAATGTCATGATGAGCTTGTTTCAAGATAAGTCAAATAGAGCGAAGTAGTTCTTGCTGATGTGGAAGTGGTTGTTTAACTGCTTTACTTTATGATCTTTGATCCATTTGTGAAAACAGTAGCTTGCAATGTTTCATAGTTGAATAGCTAACACATTTGGGAGGTTATGAGACCCGTCAAAGTAAAACTTTGTATAGTTATTAATGAGAAATAAGCAATTAACCATGCATTAACTAAGGAAATAGGGATGATTTGGCATTCAGGATTCTGTATTATGCAAAACTAGCATGTAATCCGCGCTACAATGTGGGCCTTAATACATAAAAGATGAAGCAAAAAAAAAAATATCAATCTTCAGTCCCTCTAGAATGTCCGTCCAAACTGCATAGATACAAAAAAATTATTAAAAATGCAGTTGCAAAGATTTTATGAAAAAAATGAGAAATATGACGGCAGAATATCTTGAACGTAATTTGGGATTAGTATTACAAAAGCATATTCACCTAACTTTTTTAAAAATTAAATAAATAATATACGACAAAAATATAAAAACAATTAAATTCTATTAAACCGTATATGTGTGTGTGTACATAGACCTATAATTTCTTCACTTTGAAAATACCGTAATTAGGTAATTCTTTTTTATCAAAAAAATTGGTAGAAGAAAACTTAAAATTTTATATTTGTATATATTATTATATATAGACATATTATGCTATTATATTATCATTATAGTATTAGATGAATATTATATTATTATATTTTTACTGCTAAGGAATATTTTTTAGTTACCAAAAAAATTTATTGAATATGCGGCCACAACTTTGAAATCTATGTATCCTTTTTTCTAAATATTGCACTGCATTTGCAAAAAATATATATTGCTTATTCTTTTTTATATTTTTTGGATAACCAATAATGCAATAAAAAATAAAAAAGCACTCCATCGG
>KE504647.1:1488667-1501907 GCA_000441515.1 Elaeis oleifera
ATTATAATATATTTTAGTATATTATAATATATTGTGTATATTATGTTTATATCTTATATTAATATAACATAATATAATATATGTTATTGTATATAATAACATACTATCTTATTATATTATCATAGTATTATATTATTATATACAATAATATAGTATAATATATTATATTATATTTGTATATATTATATATAGATATATTATACTATTATATTATTCTAGTATTAGATGAATATTATATATTATATTATTATATTTTTATTGCTAAAGAATATTTTTGTAGTCATCAAAAAAAATTATTGAAAATGCTATCATAACTTTGGAATCCATGCAGTCTTTTTTTTCAAAATAAGTAATATTTTTCTATCTATGTATATTGCCCAAATCTAACAAAATTTTATTAATAATTTTTTAAAACATGTTTTTATAATTTAAGATTCTTTTTTGTAATTATAGCGCAATGATGGACTGCTCTGTAAAATAATAAGTGGAGAAATTTTTTCTGCAAAATATCTTTTTTTAAAAAAAATTTGTCCAGAACTTTCTAACTCATTCTCTCCTACCTCCCACTCCCGATCCCCAAACCTAGCCCCTTCGTTCCTTCGTCCGCCGCTCCCCGATCGCCCCTCGCCCTCCACCGCCGCCCCCTTCTCCTCCCTTGTCTCCCGCCTGGCCCCTTCTCACCATAGCCAACATCCCTGCTCAACGGTGACACCCCTCGACCTTCGGACCTACCCCCCTCGCTTCTTCCTTGCTCCCGACACCACCACTGCCGTCATCCTCGCCGACTCCCTCCTCTGCCACTCCCTCTCCCTCCTCTCTATCGGCATCCACCCCACGGCTGTCTCCGACGTCCTCCACCGCCTCTCCCTCCATGCAGTGGACATCATCCATCGCATGGCTATCCAATTCTGGGTCTCCGCCGTTGCCTCCTCCCCATCGGTGCCGGCATGGCGATGCAAGGCCAAACATAGTTCATCTTTAGGTTCTTTCCTTTCTACCTTTCATCTTCGTAGACGATGCGATGGAGGATGGTGCCCCTAAAGATCCTACGACAAGCGGCGAAGGTGCTTTTCACCTTTCTTTGACCTATGCCAGCATTCTCATCTCCGAACAAATCAAGATAAATCTCATTTCTAAGATCTATTATTCTAACCACCTTCAGATTCTATTACTTACTATTTTTTTTTTTATATTCTTTTTTTTATTCTAAATCCAAACCCTATTTCTCTCTTCATCTTCTCCACCATCTATTTTATTTTTTCTATTCTCTTCTCCGATCTAACTTTCTCTACAACCTACCTAACCCTAATCTTGCAGTTATTATTTTTCCTTTTCTATTTTTTTCTTCTTTGTTTCGATCCAAATCGTATTCCTTCCTTCCTCTTTTCGACCATTTATTTTATTTTTTGGGGTTCTCTTCTCTGCATCCAACCTTCTGTGCATCCCTACCCTAACCCTAACCCTAACCTGAGCCTCAACCCCTAACCCTAACCCCAATAGAACCTAATCCTAATTCTAACATCCAGCAGAATCTAACCCTAACCCTAACCCTAAGTTTGACCCGAACCCAATCCCTAAGACTAACCCAAACCTAATCCCAATTCTAAGACCCAAACCCAATCTGGCTTGACTCAATCTCAACCTAGAACCAAACCCAAATCCCCAATGCCAGCCCAGAACCAAGCCAAACCCACATCCTAAGACTAACCCGAACCCTGACCCAACCATGACATCTTCCTCCAATCTGGGTTGACCCGACCCTGATCCTGAATCGAACCTAAACCCTACGGCTAACTCGGACCCAGCCCGGAACCCCAGCCATCTAGGCTAACCCAAACCAAAAAAAAAACAACCCAACCCAATCCTAAAGGCTGACCTGAACCCAATCCTAATCAGATCCCATCCCAAATCTGGGTTGACTCAACCCAATCTTAAACCTATTCCAAATTCTAAAGCTGACCCAAATCCAAACCCAAACCCTAAGCCCAACCCGAACCTACCCCAAGACTAACTCAAACCTAGACCTAATCCCGAAATCCCATCCCAATCTGGGTTGATCCACCCAAAAAAAAATTGAAACCCGTCTGCCCGAAACCCAATAGCCAAATCCTATTCTGATCTATCAAACCACTTATTTTATTGTCCACTGACTGTTGCTCAAATTCGGTGGCAACCATGACCTTTTTCTTACATTTTTTTTATGAGGAAGGCAGCTGCAATGCAGTATCAATTTCTGCTCCCTTTTTCTGCTCACTGGACAGCTGTCGGATCTCGACAGCAACCGCTACATTTTTTTCTTTCATATGGACTTTGAGGAAGGCTATCATAGCATGGTAGCAACTCTTTGTCCCTTACCTTCCTCACATGATATGTGTGAAGAAAAGAGTGGAAGGCTATCAAAACGTGGTTAGCAAGCCTTCTACATTCTTAACAAAGAACAGAATAATATTTTTGATATTACAATGAAAAAGAAAAAAAATTGATGAGGAAACTCATCTTCTCTAGCTCCACTTCTCCAATTTTCTCTCGACTGTCAACCTCTTCAATTCTAATGGAAAAAAAATAGTAATCAACAACAGACTCATACACACACACCAAAAAAAACTTTCGATCTCACCTCACTGTTCTCATGCTTGAATATTTGAACATTTCCATGTATATATAGGCTAAAGGATAGAAAAAATCGATAAGACAATTCATGCTCTGCCATCCACATTTTCAGATTTTTTCCTGCAAATCTTCTCGCTCCAATTAAACTTTTGATACTTCTTTTTTAACCCCATATCCTGTAATTAAAAGGGAAGGCATGCTAGTGTTATGTCCCTTCCAAATCGATATATCTTTTCTTTTTTTTCCTTCCTCTTCGGGATAGATAAGGTACAGCTGCTGACTTAGCACTTTCCTTAGCCTCCAATCTGAAACAGAAAGCATCTTGCTGTTCCATCACTCATGACATCTCACTGACTTTCTACTACTTCTCCCTCCCTCCTAACATTTCGATCGCTCTTCCATGCCCCGTCTCCCTCGCTCTTGACTTCTCCGGAGCACACTCTATCTAGTAGGTGGAGGGCCAGCTGCTCTAAGCCATCCAATCGTCCCTCTTTGTCCTTTTTTTGACTCTCTCCGGTGATAGGAACAGCATTCAGGCAGGAGAAGACCTAGTGGGCTGCCACATGGCATGCAGGGAAGTCTGACACATGGTGCATTGGAGAGGCTGACAATTGTCGCACCAAGAGAGTCATGGTCCCAACTTCAATACTTTGTATAGATGATAGTTTATAGCACATCAATCATGGATCCAATTTCTTTTCATATGGTTGAACATTGATGCTTCTGCTGGATAACCTTAGACATGTACATGATTTAAACTGGATCCAATTTCTTCCTGTTCATAACTCAAAAGGAGTTTTTGGGACAACCTTACGAGAAATCCTATTCAATATATATATTACAGTTTTTGATACTTCTCGATCCCCATAAAAATATAGACAAAGATGCATTATTTATCATAGTTCTAACCATATCCATAAGGATATGATTGTGCCTCAGTTACACAATTCTGCTAAGGTATTATTGGTAATAAATATTGCACAGTAATATTATTTTGTTCTAAGAATCCAGCAGGCGGTCCTGGATTATAACCAATTTCATCATATCTACCATGGTACTCTGCACCTCTATTGGATCTCATTATTTTTATTTTTCTATCTAATTGATTTTTAACTTCAGCTTTGAATATTTTAAAATATTTTGAAGCTTCAGTTTATCCTTTAATAGATAGACATAACCATAATATGAGAAATTATCAATAAAGGTGATAAGATATTGTTCGTCACCTATATAAAAATTGAGAAAATGTCTACAAATATTAGTATATATCATCTCTAATAGTCCCAAGCTTCTAATAGCACCTTTCTTATTATTTTTAAATTGCTTACTTTTTTATTTTTTGGATAGGAAGTATATCATTTCATTGATTCAAAGTGTAAGAGTACAAATATAATGAAACCAAAAGCCCAAAGATTATGATCCCAAAATAACAGAGCAGAAAATATTTAGGCTTTACATTAAGAACTCCAAAATAGAAACTAAGGACCAAAATCACAATAGACAACTACCTGTGATATACATTTACAGCAAAAGTAGGAAGAGCTGTATAATTTATTATCGGCACAAAGAAGCTATAAACTTTACACAATACATAGAAAACTTGTAAAAGATAAACTGATGAGCTTTGTTGATCCTCATAGAGCATTAGACAGTGGAAGGGTAAGCTTATAATGAAAAAAGGCACATCGAAATATTTGTGAAGCAGAGTTGTCAGCAGTAATGAAAGAATGCTATCTAGCTGAAGAGATTGAAATAGAGTAATAAATGTTGCATGCCTTATTTTCTTCTATATTCAGCCGAAGCACCCCCAAAGATCAACCAGGAATAACTATATTTCAGTCCAATGTGACTCAGATATCCACAAATATAGATAAGCAAAAGACCCATAAACCAGAGAAATGATAAACACATATAACCTCGGACAACAATGTAACAAGATCTGAAGAAATTAACACTCCTGGTCCCACAAATTCTAAAGCTTTTATATATATTCCACTTTGTCTCTCCCTACATGCATGTGAAACAGAAACAGAAGAGCCAAAATCTCAAGGTTATTGGATCTCGAAATCCTTGAGTGTATATGGAAAATACGAGTTTGTTGGAAGAAGTTAGTAAAATATGCACATCCCATTGGAGAAATTTAAAGTAAATAACAGCCTCCAATGATAGTAGTGTTTACGAGATAGTAAAAGGCAAGCTAATGTAGACCATAAGCATGGCACATATCAAAATAGTGCTAACTAAATCATATTATACGACACACATATTATAAACCTTCAAAACAAATAACGTTAGAGTAACAACTTTCTTTGTCTTGTTTTTTGAGCTTTTTTTCTCTTTTTTTCTTTTGTTTTGTTTTTCATCCTCTTCAACATATTGAAACTTTTTTTATTTTTTTATTTTTATTTTTTACTGAAATATTATTTCTCATACATCCTTGAGACTTGTGATGAAATTATCTATGACTAGCCTTCCAGTTTCAAAATACTGCACATATGTGCACAGCTTGAAATAAGATGGGATCATTTAAACCTTCAAGGTATATAATGACATTAGAGTAAAACATGTAGTGGGAACAAATTCTGCGTGATGTGCTTCCATCCCAAGCAGAAAAGCAATAAAAAATACAGTTTTCCAAAGAGATAACTAGCCAACCAGCATTGTAGGGTTGTTCAACAGGAAAAAATAGACTGCATAGTGTATCTGGAAATAACTACAAAAATTGTGAGATATAAATGGATTGCTTGCCTTTAATGCAATCACTATAGATATAAAAATCAGTAAAGTCCAGAGTTTTTAAGATTTCATTCTTTATTAACCTTTGAAGTCTATCTTTAGATATGTGCCCTAGTGTTTTATGCCATAACATAGAGGAATTTTCATTCAGGATGCTACATTTCAAAACCGACATTAATATGTAGGGTCAAAAGTGATTGAGCAGACTTGTGATCTAAATTGATTTTATACAAACCATCATATAAAATTTCAAAACCAACTAAAATAGAATTCTAACAAATTTTGAGGAAATATAGGCAAAATTAAAGATATAGCCTCCAAATCAAGTCTAGACAAAAAAAAAAAGAAGATTTCTAGAAATAGATGGAACATAAAAGGTATCATGAAGATCCAAAATGCATCAAATATCCAAAATAAATCTATAGGTTCCAATGGCTTTGACTTCTGATTTCAATCAGTTTCCCATTACTATGGACCTTTCTCCCTTATTTAGACTCTGGGTTGTAAGAAATCCCTGCATATAATTCAAAACATAAATTGTAGCACCTGAGTCTAACTCAAGAATTAGAAGAGACATTAACTAAATTGATTTCAAAGCATGCAAGGGATAAGTAATTACCTTTCTTTTCAAACCAATTCTTCCTTTTTAGGCAATCCTTCTTCATGTATCTTTCCTTTTATAGAAAAATATTTCAAACTACCTCCCTTCTCTTTGCTATCAACTATTTGTTTGTCTTTCTTTGGTGGTCCTCTTTTATGTTTATAGGATGGATTACTCTTATATAACACCAAATGAATGCTTTGTAATGTCTTCTTATGCAGTTTCTCTTATTGTAGTCTCCCTTCTTCTTGAACACAAATAGCAATCAATTCATTAATGGTCCATTTATCCGTATGTGTGTTGTAATAAATTTTAAAAAGACCATATTTAGAAGGGAGAGAGTTCGGGACAAACAGCACAAGAAGGGCTTTTGAAAAATGGTTATTTGCAAAGCATTAAGCTGACCAGCTATCTTGCTCATTTTCATTACATGCATGTTTCCTAACTCCGCTTACTCCATGATATTTGCATGATGGTTACTTTCGTCGTCAATGTGTCTACTAATCCCTCATCTAAAGTTACAAATTGTTGCTCTACTAAGGCAAGTGATACTTTGGTCTTGATGAAATTAGGAATTGAGCCTTGGATATTTTTGGCAATCTTACTTTTAGTAATCATAAGACTTAATATGTTTGAATGCTCCAACTTTTCATAGAATTCTTTTCATCAATTATGATATCATCAGATGGCTTAGAAGGTTCTTCAATTCGAAGAGCCAAATCTAAGCTCAAGCATCCTAATATAATAAAGAGTTGTTCATTTCAATCTAAAAAAGTTAGAGCCATTTAGCTCTAATATGCCAGACAATTGCCCAAAAAGTGAAGCTAGTGTCATTATTGTAATAAGAACATGCTCACCAATTATCAATTATGCTATGAGTTTAAAAACTATAATCTAGAATCACATATAATCCATTACAAAATTCTAGAGAGCAATCTGATGCATCATTGCAATCCCTCCATTAGGTGGAGATCACAACATGCCATGGGTTTACTCAATGAGTGAATTTAATTCACTCATATAGAGCTGAGAAGTTAATATAATACAACTAAGATTGTCCTATATCTTTTGATATAAGTCAAAAAAATAACTAAGTTATATCAAGTTATTACCTATCATGTTAATGATTGTAAAATAATAATGATCCTTTGGGTTGATCATCCTTTGAGTTCTTTTAATATCCAAAACAAGAAGTCTTGACTACCTTGGTCTTCCCTCTCCAACTCTCTCTTTCTTTTATAATGTCCTTGGTGATGGGTATGGACTAATCTTGATTGAATAATGTATCAATGGAGAGAGAGACTAAGAGCCTTTTATATAAGCCTTCCATAGTTCTTCCTATTAATGAACCAACTAATTAAATAGGTACTTTTAATCTTCCTAACTTACATTTAATTTTAGAACATAATTTGAATGTATTTGTATTCTTCAAGATGAATCTAAATCATTCATTGAATAAAAAATTATATCATTCACATGCATGCATGAACCAAAAATACATCTAGTAAACTAAGAATGGATGTAGAAAGTCAAGGGACAAGATGTATATAGGTAGATTCCAAAGAAACTTAATGTGATCATTTAGACCACTTCAGTTTCCAAAACACGCTTGACAAAAAAATAGTGATCTCTAACTCTGGCACATTAGTTTATGATAGGACTTGAGGAATATGTTTATTAATGATAAAATGGGTTCAAGAGTGCAAGGCATTAGAAGGTCGATCATCACTTCAGGTTAGTTTTTGTCCTAACCCATGAATCCTATAGGAATTTCAATCCAATCCTGTAGCAAATAGCCAAACAGATCCTAAGATGTGCCAAAGCATCACTGGTCACCAGATTCAACTAGAACGAGTCCAAATTTGATCCTTTTTTTTACCACTGAAACTTGACGTCCTCAGCATCGAAAGCTTGTTAATTTATAGCCATCTTTTCTGCCATGACTGCACTCGTATAGGTCTGTGATGTTCATCAATCTCCACTGTTGAAAGCAACACCCCTAGTAATGATTTTCCAGTCATCAACTGTAAGTTGGAGTTCGTAAAGAGTTCAGTTTCATCTTGGATGCTCCTCTTCGCCACCCATCCAACCTTGCTTCAAGTACGTTTGATGGACCTCTTATTTTGGCATCTCCATTGTTTTTTTTTTTTTTTGGTTACATGCATTTCCATTTGTCCTTGATCATGGATGCAAGTGTCTGTGAATTTTTGTTGGCCATTAATTTAGGCAAATCATGAGTTCCTCTTATGGGCGTACTAACTCTGTATCGACATTTCTAAACCATGGCAAGCAGCATCAACAGATTCACCACGTTGGTCGATCCATGTTGACCTTATTGGGTGGAGCTTATTGCCGGTCTGCCATGTTATCAACTGTGCCTTCTTGGGTGAGCTCTGCATGATTGATCTATGACTTTTTGATTAATCTCATGTTCCTGAATGGAACCATCAGATTGGCATTACTAAAGACGCTTTTAGTTCGAATTATGAACCAAAAAGATTTGCAGGCTTTTTGGAGATTGTGCCATTGTGAAATGTTTCATCCTATGCAGATGTTCCGTTTAGTGACTTTAGCTTGGTCAAGTCAGATCCCAGGAGTATTGATGCAATTTAAACTTTCATAAGTTACTTATAAAAAGCTTGATCTACCGTAATTCGCAACGTAGATTCCCAAATAGGGGTGGCAAGTGAATCGGGCCAGATCATATGCAGGTTGGATCGGATATAAGACAAATCAAAAGTTTCATGGTGAATAGGTTGTCGAAGACAGCCTGCAGCGTACATCGCAATCTGGTTGAGAGTGAAAACTTTAGTTTCCACTTGCAGCAGACTGCATCATGAGTTCTGTTGCGGCCAATCCTCTCATCGTCTGATCGTCGGGAACGAGCACCTGTAAAGGAAGTCCACACAGACCGGAGAGACCCTCCGACGGGGACCCTCCGACGGTCAAGTCAGAGAGGAGATCAGGCAACAGCAGAGAGGAATCAGGGAGACTCAGCGGTGACGAGCCGAGAGATTGGTTGGATTTGCTCAGCTTACCTCGAACTATTGCCTTACCCCATTTTATAGTAGGAGGCGGTATGGTCCCGCCGTCGGTGATGTAGACAACTGTAGAGTTATCAAATCGCCGGGGGCTGTCACATCCCCGGAGGCTGTCACATCACCGGGGGTTGTCATGTCGTTGACGGGCTGACAGGTCCTAGGAATTAATTCGTGTCCTTGGCAGGACAGCGCCCCAGGTTCCTGATAGAGCAACGCCCTCTGACGGTCGTACAGCATGTTCTTGACAGGACAGCAGCTCATGCCGGTCGTCCGGCTTTCTTGAAAAGGGCTGACCGACTATATGTCGGGACTTGACTGTCGGGTGGCGACTCCAGAGCACGGTCGGCGTCTAGAGGATCTGTAGAAATCGGACATTAGTCGTTCAACCCGATGGGGAGTCGGTGATGTCCCACCCGATATGGAGTCGGCGATGTGGAGTCGGCTTTCGGGCGGTCGGTGGCGGCGTTGGCCAGTTTAGCCGACACGCCCAGGTCGGGCATCATCGGCAGTCACTGTCGGTGTCTCCCGTCATCATTCGGGGCAAGTCGGTCGGTCCATCTCGAGGATGGGTCGGAGTTGGGATCAGTCGGTCGGTGAGTCGGCGTCGGGATCCGTTGGTGAGTCAGCGCCAGGATCAGTCGGTGACAGGGTCAGTAGGGATATCCCAACAGTTGCCCCCCCACTCCTGAGTCTAATGGCACGTCGGCCGCGTTTCACGTGGTGGGCGTCGGGCGAAAGGAGTGGATCTTCATTGTGTCACATCCTGATCCTGCTGACTTCACCAGCGGACGATCCGGACAAAACGGTGTCAGACGATCCGGTGTCAGACATCTTCTAGGGAATGCAAACCGCCGTCAGGAGCCCCGCTTGGGAGCGCGAACCGCCGTTAGACATCCCATCGGAACGCGGAACGTCGTCGGCGAATCAATCCTGAGGCGCGGCGCTTCCGCCACGTGTCGACGGGTTGTTGGGCCGGAGTCGCTCGCATGGATGGAGGTGACGTAGCGCGATCTGGAGCAGGTGCGTCGAAACGTCGGGCCGGGGAGGGCTCGGATGCCGCCACATGTCGATCATCCAGGAGGTCTTCGTCGGGTGCGCTCTAATCCCGACCGTCGAGGAGCTCTATATATAGGGGGTCGTCTGCATCCAAAATCTTACTTTTCTGTTCTGTTGCGGAGACTCTGTCCGTGCGGTCCCGCATCCCAAGTAGCTCTATCCTTGCTCTTTGTTCTCGAAACTTCTCCGAGTTTTCAGTCCCTTTCCGCTTCCTTTGGGTCCCTTTCTCCTTCTCTTCTCCTTCTTCTTCTTCTTTTTTTCTTCTCTTCTTCTCGCTGGTCTTGGCATCATGGCCGGGACTTCTCCTCGGGGAGGTCAGTCGGGGAATCCGACTGACGATCTTCGGTCGGTCCCGGAGGCGGAGGTCTCTTCACTTTCGGGGTCGAATGTCGATCGGCTCCGGGATCAGTATAGCATCCCGGAGCAGTTTCGGCTCTTCGCCCATGGGGCCGATGGATGGGTCAACAACCCGCCCGCGGGCCAGGTGGCTTTTTACGTCGAGGACCTCCGGACCGGTCTTCGTCTTCCGGTTCCGGAGTTTGTCCGGAACGTCCTTGATTATTACGGACTTTGTCCGGTGCAACTGGCGCCGAACTCAGTTCGGATAATAATCAGTTTTGCTCTGCTGTGTCGGCTTTTGCCGACCGAACCTCGAATCTCCCTCTTCCGGGCCTTCTTTGTCCTCCGACCCACCCTAAAGCTCGAGGATGGTGGTTTTTCAACCCCCGGAAGGGTCTCTCTTTTATTACTGGACTTCCGTCGTCTATTCACAGATGGAAGAACCAGTTCTTTTTGTCTCTTCCTCTTCTCCTTAGGGGTTCCCATCCCGTTGGGGCGAGCCTCTCACCTGGCCGAATGAGAACAACCGGGTGGAGGCAGACGACCGAGAGGACTTCTAACGACTAAAAGATATGTCGGTGCCGAAGCAGAGGGAGCTTGTTACCGAACAAGCCCTCTATGATGCTGGTCTGAGCCTGATCTCCCATTTAGATATGGTCCGACCCATCAGTCGTCCTTTCGCTTTTTGGTTTGTCTCGAACCCGTACTAATTCTTCCATCGAAATTGCAGGTACCCCATCAGAGATGAGGCCGTCGGACATCGAGATCAGGCAGTACGCGGCTAGGAAGAGGCCGTCGTCTGGGGCCGGGCCCTCACGACCGCCGAAGAAGCCCAAGGCACTGCCCACGATCGTCGCAGCATCGACGGCCGAACAACGGGAGCCGGTCATCGCTCTGTTGGCTCCGGTGGCCCTACCAGAGGAGCAGCCGGCAGAGGTGATGGCCGAGGGTGCGTCGGCGGCCTCGCCAGTAGAGGAAGATCGGGGCGGTGTTCGGGAGCCCGAACGCCCTTCGGTGGCCCCTGTCGCGGCTTCGGGGGGAGCGCAGTCAAGCTCGAGCCTCCCTTCCTTACCCGACCTTCACGCGTGGGCGGCCGATCGGGGAAGGCCCCGATGGCCCCATCAGACGACGCAGGTCGGGGACCGCACCGTGCTGCTCTGCATCCAGATCCCCGAAGGAGGGTCGGCCTTGGCCAACCACGACTTGGCCAGAAAACTGTGTCAAGCGATTCTCCTTCCGGTCGATCAGAATACTCTGAAGACTCGACGGGTGACCGACATGCTGTCTTCTTCTATCCGACCATGATCGGGTAAGTCCTGCCTCGCCTCCTTCCTTCACTGTCGTCGTTTACTTATTTTATCTCACTGACAGTCGGCTTTCGTTTGCAGTTGATTTACACAATGTCCGAACTAGAGGCCGGATACCGGAGGCTTGGTGACGTCCGGGCGGCTTGGAAGGACAAGGCAATGATCGCCGAAGCTGAGAAGTCGGTGCTGGTCGAACATCTGAAACAGTCGACCGATCGGGAGGCGAGACTTGAGGAGGAAATCTCTCGCCTCACCGACACCTTGGCAGCCTCGGGGGTCGAACTAAAGTCGGCCCGCGAGGAAGCCAAGAAGAAGGGTCAGGCTGCCCACCGGCTACGGCGCGAGCGGGACGGCGTCGCTACCGAACTCGAGGCCGAACGCGAGCAGCTCCGGGTCAGCCTGGAGAACCTTGCCAAGGCTGAAAAAGACTTGTCCATCGCCCAAGCTGACGCCGACATAGCGACGGCGGAGGTCGAGTCGGCAAAGGAGTCGCTAAGTCGGGCGGAGGCAGAAGCAAAGTCGGCGGTGGAGTCGATAGGTCGGGCGGTGGGTGATTTCCGCCATTCCGACAAGTATCGGGAGGAACTTCTAGAGAGCGGGTATGCCTCATACTGGGTGGGGTACGAGGATGCTCGGGATGCAGTTCAAGCTCGGTACCCGGAGCTGGACCTCAGCGGCATTATCCCCCCAGGGTCGGATGACCAAGCTACGGAGGAAGCGATCGAGGCATCGTCGGGTGGCCACACTGTGGTGGAGGAAGATGCACCAGAGCCGGTCGACGAAGGCGAGATTGCCCCGACTTTCGATCTAGCACTGACTCTGGTGGACACGCCGGTTGGGCCCAAGCTTCTCCCGATCGAAGAGGTCGACTCCGAAGAGTAGTCGGAGTTTTATCGTTTCTGTTTTTGCTTTACATATACTTGTAATCGGGCCTCAGCCCAGTTTTGTAAACTTAAATTTACTTATGAATGAGATGAAGAAATTTCCAACTTCCTTTCTTTTGGTATTCTAAAGTGCATGCTTCGTAGATCCGACATTCCTTATTAGGTCGTTCAATAGTATCTCGGGTCGTTGGTCAGGTAGTTGGCGATGTGCGCTGCGAAAAAGGCAGGACGAGTCCCGACTATAGACCGGTCGCTCTGACGGTCGTAGGATGCGACTGTCGAAGACTTAGGTCGAAAGTCCATCGCCCAGATGTGAGTCGGGCGTGTCCGTTCAGTCGAAGGTCAAAGTCGATCGATCATCGTCCGGACGTGAGTCGGACGCGTCCATCCAGTCGGAGGTCGAAGTCGATTGATCGTCGTCCGGACGTGAGTCGGGCGCGTCCGTCCAGTCGGAGGTCGAAGTCGATTGATCGTCGTCCGGACGTGAGTCGGGCGCGTCCGTCCAGTCGGAGGTCGACCGCCCTCCAGGCATTATTCGGTGACCCGATAGTCGAATGACGTCCGACGCGCTCCGTCGGAAAATGATGACAAGTCGTGTCCCCGTTACCAGATCTTGGTCGGTGTATACGTCGCGTCGTATGATAATGGTGGTAAGCCGAATATCCT
>KE504647.1:1508042-1524268 GCA_000441515.1 Elaeis oleifera
GAGAGGAGACCAGGCAACAGCAGAGAGGAATTAGGGAGACTCAGAGGTGACGAGCCGAGAGATTGGTTGGGTTTGCTCAGCTTACCTTGAACTATTACCTTATCCTGTTTTATAGTAGGAGGCGGTATGGTCCCGCCGTCGGTGATGTAGACAACTGTAGAGTTGTCAAATCGTTGGGAGCTGTCACATCCCCGGAGACTGTCACATCGTCGGAGGTTGTCATGTCGTTGACGGACTGACAGGTCCTAGGAATTAATTCGTGTCCTTGGCAGGACAGCGCCCCAGGTCCCTATCAGAGCAACGCCCTCTGGCGGTCGTACAGCATGTTCTTGACAGGACAGCAGCTCATGCCGATCGTTCGGCTTTCTTGAAAGGGGCTGGCCGACTATATGTCGGGACTTGACTGTCGGGTGGCGACTCCAGAGCACGGTCGGCGTTTAGAGGATCTGTAGAAGTCGGACGTTAGTCGTTCAACCTGATGGGGAGTCGGTGATGTCCCACCCGACATGGAGTCGGCGATGTGGAGTCGGCTTTCGGGCAGTCGGTGGCGGCGTTGGCCAGTTTGGCCGACACGCCCAGGTCGGGCATCATCGGCAGTCACTGTCGGTGTCGTCCGTCGTCATTCGGGGCAAGTCGGTCGGTCCATCTCGAGGATGGGTCGAAGTTGGGATCAGTCGATCGGTGAGTCGGCGTCGAAATCCGTTGGTGAGTCGGCGTCAGGATCAGTCGGTGACAGGGTCAGTCGGGATATCCCAACAAGTTCCTCTCCAGTTTGTGATTTACCTTGAGAGTATCTGAGCTCTAGTGCAATATGCCATAGAAAGAAGGGCTAGGCTGCAGTGAAAGAACTGAGCACCACCCATCCTCTTCCTCTACCATGCGAGACCGCAGTGCCTTCTGTAGACGGTGAAAGGGAAGAGAGGGGCATCAATAAACACGAAATGCTGTGGGTTCCGACTGATTTAGTCCGATCTAGGTTTGAGTCTTTCATACATTATTTTTAAATTTATCGTAAATGCATCATCTTAATGAATTGGGCTGAGATTGAAAGTTGAAACCCCCTCATCTTAATGAATTGGGAAAAGCAGAGCAACACGAAGAAGAAGATAAAACACCAACGTTTAATGTTCAATTTGGACAAATTTTGAAGTTTCGGATTTCTCATATGGTGCAAGTTATATGGCTGTGATTGCATCTTTGTAATTTAATTTTATGAATGATATCATTTTATCTTTCTTTAACGTGCTTTACTTAATATGTAGTATTTGTGTCATTTAATTTATGGATTTTTTCTACGGTCTCCAAAGAATATTTTAGTTCTTTTATTGTTGCTCTATCTCTAACAGTTCCATTCAACATAGATGGCTAAGATTGGTTTCACCAGCAATCGATTATAGCCGATAACATACGTGGATGCTATGGTACGATAGATATTTTAAATATCATAATTATTTGAATATTAACAGATCCAGATGTCCTCACCTCAACCCTCCTCTCCCAAATCCCAATTCCTAATGGGTAGCATTGGCAAGGAGGGTTGGTGGGGTTGCTACCAAAGGTGAAGGAGGGGAGATCACGGACATGCAACACATGCATCAAAGTTTACTTTCAAACTATAAATAATCAAATAATGAATTAGTATTGTTATAATTGTTATGTAATTTAGATTCAAAAAGACATAATTGTCATGTAATATGGGCATTTTTACTGGTCATCTACATGTTTGAAATATAGATGTTTTTAAGTTGGCCATGAAAGTGCCGTAACATTATGACATTGGAATTTGGAAAGAGGCCCGCCTTACAAATAAAACTGAATAGAAAATAAAATAATATAAACAAAATAAAAAGCGAAATTTTAACCTCATCATCAGATCAAGTGGCCATGAGGCCACCGATGTCTTCTTGGTTTCTCCCGGAAGGCTTTCTCCCTTCCCGGAATCCGGACCTATCCAGCGGTCAGAACCCACCCGCACCTCTCCAAGCTGGAGCCAATGTCTTAGCCTCCACGCGTCATGGATCGGCGCACCGCCCGTCCTCTCTCGGGCACGAACTACGACGCAGCTTAGCGGGATCTGAGTCAGCTTATCTGAAGATTCAGCTCACCGCTCGCACGTGGGTGGCGCATTGCCGGGATATTCAGCTTCCCTTAATATGACCGATTCCTGCCACGCTGGATCTCAATTTTTTTAATTAATAAGATTTAAGATGAGATACATGTTGAATTATTTAATTGCCTAGGTCCCGTGATATCAGTATATTTAGACACAACTACAACTAAAATACTATTTTATAATTGCAAATATCTATTTATCTTGATATATTTTGAAAATTGTACCTCACAATTGGTTGGTTGCTAATATAGGTCGGATCAACTTCACTAATATTATAAACATAATAATTAAAAAATTACATTATAATATTATTATAATATTATATAATAATATTATATAATATAATGTACTTAAATATAATATAGTATATTATATGTTATTATCAACTCACGAAGTTACATTATCTTGCTTTAATTATTAATTGACATTGGTAATACAATATACTATAATAATTATTATCATATTATTTTAATTATTATGTTTGATATATTCATATTATAGTTATCAATATATTAATATGATATTAATTATTATTTTATTATATAACAACTAATAATAAACATGATGATAATATGATAATAGTATTTTATTATTGTAGTCATAGTGTTTTATTATGTTATGATTATTAGGGAGAATGTGAGGCCATCATAACCTTTAGCGCTCATGTAGTGCTTGGCAAAAGGATCATGATGTATTTCAATCGCCTACATCTGGTCGAATTGCCGGAAATCAAATATCTATATGTCCATCTGCAGCCGGTTGTAACATCAGAAGCATTTTTTTTTTTCTTTTGGTAGGATTAGGAACATTAGAAACTTAGATACAGTCAACAAAGCTGCCCTTAGATGCACTCCGGGAAAGTCTAGCTTCAACGAATCAAGGGAATATTTATCAACGAAGCAGTCCCCCCTTAGATGCACTCCGGAAATAGTCTAGCTTTAACAAATCAAGGGAATATATTTATCAATGTGCCAGCCATCACGTGGAAAATACGTAGTCCAAGATGGGAAGGGAGTAAGAGACGAGCATGAGATACTGAGAAGTTGGAATGTAACAAGCACAAGTGGGCACTTTTTCTTTTTCCCCTTTTTTTTTTTTTTTTTTGATAAGACGGAAAGGTTACAGCTATCAGATAGAATACATTTAAACAAATTAAAAATAAAATATCACGCATAACATCACCGGAAAGGCGAAGCCGGCTGGCATTTTTTTTTTCTTTTAATGGTAAATATGCTGTCCTTTGGGTATGGTGAGAGTGTTTAAGGCAGTTGAGATATTGATAGACTCCAGCGCTTACCGTTCAGTACAGATTATGTCCTCTATAAGGCTCCACATCATCAATCTTCGTGCCTCGTTTTCGCTGGAACATTATAATTTACTTATATTAACGGTTTAATTCTCACTTTGAGAAAAAGGAACAAAAGAAATGCTCTAATTGTATGTTGTTATTGTTGTTGTTTAGTTTCTAATTGAAATTTGAAAATTACAACCATTTTTATACTACCTTTTATTGGCAATTTACTTGCCAAACTCTAATTCTCCGTGGTGCATAGTGCAAACAAGTTGGTAATACAAACGATAACATACTGCTCCATGTCAACTAACCGTTTAGGTTTCCAAACTCCGTGCTTCCCTCTTTGCATGCTATTCATATTCCCACTCTGTATTGATGAGAGGTTGTGATTATTGATCAAAAGTTAAATATTTAAATTCTTGCTCGAACATTTTTTATTATTTATTTATTTTAAAAATTGATTATTCATAAATTAGAATTATATGTGCATGATAGGTGCCATATCTAGTGCAGCATCTAGAAAGGCACAGCCACCATCTCCACTCTTCTCCATCGTCGCTTGCAATCAGCTGTTGTTGCTGTTGGTAAATGCACTCCTGCATCTAGGTGGGGTGCTTTTTCTCTCGAAAGGGGTAACTTGACATCAGGCATGCGTTCAATTAAAAGAACTGTCTATTATCCTAGCCAACCCATGGAACAATTAAAAGGGCCATCTCCACATCTCCAATGCCATTAGTAGTCAAATTTGGCAAACATTAAATCCACACATCCATGAAGGTCAAAATCGTTCACCAACTTGCAACCAAATATCCATAAATATTTTTGAATTGCACGAAAGGCTGGTTCGAAAAACCTTTCTTGCCAAGGAATCCCAAGCAGTCAATTTTGAACCAGCATGTGCCCTTGTTGAGTGTATATGACGACAAAACTGGGAATTTTGAGACATATGGAACGAAAGCTACATCAGAGGTCCTTGTAGTGGTTTCGCAGTTTGCACCCATGTATTTGTTCAGTTACTACATGAATGCGATCACATGGAAAGCTTAATTCCTTCCAGTTTGAGTTTACCACTCTGATCAGAAGAGAAGATTTTTCTTCCACACACCCCTCCTTTTTTCCGAATATTTGCAGAAAAGACGTTCACCACCAACCAGCGGGATCCCTTGTCAAGGCCTAGAGTTCCGGGGTTTTCTTCCATTAAAAACTTCGCAAGTTGGGTCCCGACTGGACCCAACTGCAACGGTCGGATTATATTGGGCCCCAGTGGTCTAATCTTCAGCATGGATCAGACAAGGTGAGATTTATGAACACCGGACCGTGACCTGAGCCATAACTAAGACTGGATTTTTTATGGAGATTTGATTCAAAAGTACAAACCAAGGCTACTCCAACCCATTCGCAGCACCGACCAATAGCAAAACCTTTCCTTCATGAGCCAAGCCACCAGCAACACTCCGTTTCAGTCCTTCGAGTTCAACTAATCTTAAGGTTAGAGTAGGCCCTACCTGGCTCAAATCATCGAGATTAGTTGGCAGGTAAATCTCAAGACTTGTATGGGCCGGGCCTGCCTCTGCTCCACCCGGTGACATCAATGCAAAGCTAGCACGAGGCGTAAATACCTTTTGTCCCAACAGAAAAGGTGGGATTCAAGCTCATCATGTTTCCCCAGAACGAAACAAAAAAATTTCACAAGGATATCCGGAAAAAGCTGTCCACAAGGCAACGGATGGAATAGCAATTTCTAGCACTGGTCACGGAAAAGGAAAGCGGATCAAGTAATAAATAATGAAAGGAACGTTTGGTTGAACAAATTATCCAACCCAACGGGGCTCTGCCCCAAATAAAGAAGAAATTGGTATTCGAAACAACGAAAATTGACAATTACTCAACTAACCAAGGAGATGGCAATCAAATGAGCAAAAATTTAGAGAAATGTATTTTTTGGAAAAATCCCATAAATGTCTGTAGGGCATCCCTATATAGAGACAGAGATATACACTATGGCAATGAAACATGGAGCATCTCCCAACAGTGAGCCCCAGATTGAATCAATCCTCCATTATTCTCCTCTCTCCCTGGTTCCTGCCCCCGCTCCTCTCACATGCTGGATGACACACCATTGGCCAAAAGGAAAACGCCAAAATCCCCTCTGTAGTCCCACTTCTCACACACGCTCTTCCCAAACTCTACCACCAGGCTTCAAGAACTGCGAGCCAGAAAGGTAAAGAAAACAAAAAATTTAGAATTCGAATGCAGAAAACAACAAAACCCCATTTCACAGTCATACAAGAATCAAGAAATAAAAATAAATAACAAATAAGATTATACGAGCATATCACTTTCACAAAAGAATTCAAAAGTGTTTGGTTGCCAATAAAGAACCGCTCACCATCTTTCTTCTTCATCAGATTCTTGGCAACAGCAAGCAGACCACCAGAAACCCCACCGCTGCTGCGCCTCCCACCACTATCGCAACGGTCTTCCCTGTTTGCTGACCTAATTCCCAATTTATAGCAACCCACAATTATAACAAAAATATAAACAGCTATTTATAATAGATCAAAGAATAATAAATAATAACGAAGGAAATCTCAGAAGAAAGGGTGGAGTCGAGACCTCCACCACCGCCGCCGCCGCCGCCGCCGATGCCGCCGCCGCCGCCGCCACCATGGGGGACGCCGTTGGGGTAGTAGGAATAGCTAATGTAGCACTTGTCGAAGTAGACTTGGCCTGAGAAGGCGCCGCCGCACTCCACCTCCGACTTTTGGACGGCCTGGGATACGCAGTCACTGCAGTCCCCGGTAGAGAGGTCGCCTTCGCACTGAGCCATCGCATACACCGACGCATAGCTCGTCACGTAGAACCCGCCCGCCAACGACGCCGCTCTGGAGCTGGGAGAAGGCGGTGTCGCGCTTCAGCTCGAAGTCCCTCCGCCGCCTCCGCCGAAGCCGCAGGTCTTGAAGAGCATCTGGGTGCCCGAGACCTGGGGGAAGCCGGAGACCTGGTAGAGGGCGTAGCAGCCAGTGAGGTGGACGCGGGCGGCGATGGCGAGGCCGCAGACGTAGCTCCACATGGAGACGGCGCGGCCCACGCAGGCAGAGCAGTCGGAGGGGCTGAGGTCGCCGCGGCATTGGAAGAGGCCGAACAGCGCCTGCCCGCCAGCGGAGGAGGAGGAGCTGGTCTTGTAGAACTTGGCGGTGGCGGCCTGGGCGATGAGGGAAGACGTGAGGCTGATGAGAGCTTGCTGGGATGCGGCGCCGCCTCCGAAGGTGTGATTCGCACAGCCCTTGTAGACCAGGGCGTAGAGATCGGCCGCGGGGGCCAGAGAGATAAAGGAGAAGACGAGAGCGAGAACAAGGGTTAGGCTTCGAAATAGAGACGGTGGTGGTGGAGAGGAGGAGATTGGGAAAGACGATGGGCTTCGGAAATGCCCATCTATCTAGGGTTTCTCTCTCCCTTCTCAATCTCTCCTTCTTTCTCTTTCTTTCTTTTCTCTTTTTTTGAAGAAAACCCACTCCTATTCCATGTGATAAGGCTGGGAAGAAGGGGAGATATCGGGATTTTTTTTTATTATTATTTTTAACCCTATTGATGCGAGGGATTGGGGCTTCTTGGCTGGCGGAATTAGGAAGAAGCAGGGGTGGGGAGGGCCTTTTATATCCCCTTTGGTTGGGAATAGGGAGAGCTAAACAGATGGGTTAATAATAAGTTCAAATCCAGTGGTCTTATAACAAACCTTTTGTTGGGAGATGGGAATAATAGGGGAATGGAAATAATGGAGACCAAGTGAATGGCCTCCAAGATATTTTGACTCCAGTCGTTTTATATTACTAACTAGAGTTCGTGAGCAGTAAACAATCGTGGAATAATAGAGGAAAATGAGAAGGAGGATGGGCTTCTGAACGTGGAAATGCAGAGCAAAGAATCTAATTTGGCGGAGAGTGGAGGTGAAGACAGAGGGCTCGGAGGGTTGGAAAGCAGGCGGGTTTGACTAGTTGGAAGATTGTGCTTGAAACTTTGAATTTTATGGGGTTATGGGGTTTTTGTTTGTTTATTACCCTACAGGGTAACTTTATTTAAACAAAGATTGTGTTTATCCTCCACCTAATTTAAAATCTACACATCCTGTTGTTGCGAAAGTGGGCAGAAAGGAGTGGATTGTAAAGGTGTTTTGAGCTAAAAATATCACGTCTTTCATTTTTCTTTTTTCCTTTTTTTCTTTTTTTTTCTTTTTTTTTTTTTGTCATTTGGCGGAGAAAGGTGATTTCTCTTGGGATTTGGAGCGCAGAGACAGAGTTTGGTAAAGGAAACTTGGTGTGCCGTGAGCTTGTGAGTTTCAGTACAAGGAAAAGTATTGTATAAGCTTTTAGATGGTACAACCTGTCGACATACTCTCCCCTAATTTCTTGAACACATCATTGCTTGCATTTCTCCATGCTTTGCCTTTTATCTGTAAATTTGATGCAATTATGCTTCTTTACTTTCTCCCGTCAAGTTTAGTTTAGCAAGTGCTACTTTTCCCATTGCTACCTTTGCAGGTAGCAAAGTCGTTTTGCTTAGACAAGAAATAGCCTCAAAGTTTTATGTGGCAGCAGTTCATTGGCCAAATCAGGGTAATCTATGGGCTGCATGTATAGGAGCAACAATATTCACTGTTCTAGACTAATGAAGGCATGCCATATAAGCTTTGCTCATCCAAGTGAAGACACTTAGGTGATGCTGTTCCCATGTTAATCATGAGTAATAATATAATGGGTGCCACATTCATGCACAGAGCAATGGGATGGTTGGTGTCTCTTGCATGAATGGGTATGGTACATGGAGGATGGTTGATTATGGAGTGGCTCAAGTAACTTTTCATATGTGGAAGAGGTGAAATCATTATGTTTTGCTAATAATCATCAGTTTTATCTATTGATTTGTGAACACACACACACATATATATATATATAAAGTCAAGCTTATCCTTGTATTGAAAGAGAATATCAAACAAATTAACATCAATGAGAAAGTACATTGTCTTCTTCGTTGTCCAAAAAGAAACAGCAAATCTAAAAGTTTATGAGAAGACTTGTAACTTTTCCATATTTATTTAAACATGATGGTTTGATGCAATTTTTTGGCCCGCAGAGTGTATAAAGTATCAAACAACCAATCCTCATTTCATTTGCACACAAAATGTGCTTTCTGATTATCTTAAGCAACATTGATCTTCTCACCAAACATTACACTTACATGTTAGTTTCTATGATGATACAAGGTGGTCGAATTGGGTAGCATGCTATTGTTGGCACCTAGTTTGTTGATACAGCTGGTCATCCTAGATGGATAATCATGTTAAGCTTTAAATCTGGCTATAAATAACTTCATAATCATGTTTAAAAGGTCAGGTAAGCAAGACTGTGAAAAGAATAATAAAAAATGACGAGGTAGATCGATCAACAAACATCATAAACCATCTGGTCATAGATTACTTTAAATTGTTACAAGAATGGTGATTTTACAACATCTAATGGAGATGTGCTGATGTATTACTGCACTGTCTGCGGGATCCACGTATCCACTATGATATGATAAGCTTATTCAATATCTGGCATGCTTTGGACCAGTAGAATTTCATAAGAGCTGATGCCCTAGGTGTTTCTTTTGAAAGACTTTTGTTGGAGGATCTACCTCTCTCTCTCTCACACACACACACGCAGGCGTTGTTACAACCAACAGAGGAACGGGCTTGCCGGGCTTCAAGTCTCCAGCCAAGCTAGATCAGTGCATCTCAAGCACTCTTAGATCTAGAAGAAGTGCTCCAGTTTACAAAGTCCAATTAATTGTTTATTCTGAGAAATCTATATAATTAAATAGTTGTACGTTGGACTTCGTTATTAGAAAGGAGGAACGAGAGCGTAAAGGATGGAAAGAGGAGAGTTCAAAAAGTCTTTTCTAAACTTTTTATGCAAGCAACTCCAGATCGAAAAGATGACCGCCTTGGTAGGAATATAGTATCTTTCAGCCCAACCCAGCCTGGCTACCAAACCCGAAGCCTAAGACCAGCCCAGCTTTAAAAAAGAGGGATGGCAAGCGAGATAATGGAATAGAAGACCATGGACAAAGGAGGTGGTTACTTTGCGTAGGTGAGTGGGGGTGGATGGGATCCCTCTCTTTGCTCCTCCACAAAAGATGGCTGCTTAACATGATAATTGTTCTGCCACGGTGCTATGAATAGACTTCATTTATAGCCACTCGGTACTTCTTGGACCGTCGAGATTCCATGATTGCTTCCATCGGAGATGTTTGATGCAAGTCCAAAGGATATCCACAGCCTAGGAGGTTTCAAGGTGCACAAGAATGAAAATTTAATAGGGATTAATTAATTTTAGTGCGACAAACTAATCGAAACTAAAAATTGAAAAGAACTAATTGCTATGATGCTAACCTCGGAGATTTTGCAAGGAACGGAGGTACTAGAACAACTTGCTGTCCCTTGACATCTCTGGAAAGGAAAGAAAGGTTAGGTTAATATGTAAAAAAAAAAATATCTATCAGTCCCTAATTTGATTTGAAATTATTTTTAAGTCTCTCAAATTTTCAGTTAGACTAAAACATTCTTAGACTGCTAATGATTTTTTTGGATCCCTACCGTCTACTGTTGCCATCTGCTGTCATTTAAGCCCATTCAAATGATCGAAATGGTCTTGACGGTTTTGGAGAGAAAGATTAACCCTGTAAAGAATCCATCGTCGGAAAGATTAACCCCTTCTCACGCTTCGACGATATCGACGGTGACCTCGACAGCACAGGCATCCGGCCACCCAGGCGCACGCGGCCGCCATCCTCCCTTTTTCCTCCATCTCCACCAGCAGCGAACGGTGAAAATTTCTCTATACGCCCTCCCTTTTCCTGTTCTCCTTCTCCTTTTCTTCTTTTCCTCTGATCTCTCCCTCTGATGGTCCGGATCGGTGACGGCGATAACTGTTTCAGTTTTTCTCCCTCGTCCTAAGCTTCGCTTTGCTTGGTTTATCCCTATTTTGTGGTTACAGTAAAGTATGTAACCAAATTTTGAACTGTGTACCGATTTATTATCATTATATTTATTTAGTTATTTGATGTATTTATTTTATGGCAAAAATAGTTGCATGTACTCGAAATACTGCTAGAAGAAGGAGATCCAAGGAGAAAAAAGAGAAGAGCAGGGAGGTAACGTATTAGATTGAATTACCTGCATATTTAATAGGAAAGTTATATGGGTTGCTGATTTAGTTATATAAGTATTTACTTGATTATATATATATCGGTTATAGTCACCAGTATTTATACTTTGATTATAGAAATCACTTGTTAAGTTTGGTTGCATAAAGTCCTGATTATATATACTTTCTAAGTGTTTACTTTTAAATTAACTTTGGTTACATAATTGATGTTGTCTCTTTGCAGATTTGATGAGTTTTTATGTTTAAGATTTTGTTTTATGTAGGTTACAAATAAGTTGGAGTTAAAGGATGACATCAGTGAAGATGAGGAAAAGAAAGAAGTTGAGAGAGGTGAGGGCAGCGATAAGAGAGAAGAGAAAAGTGATAAGAGCCCTCTAATTAATTGTCGCTGTTATATTACATCATATCACCTCTTCATGTTGAAAGTTAAAAGAAATGAACCAACACCACTTCAGTCGTATGGGTATGACTCCATTTCGTGCGTTGCTTGACGTACCCTCTATCAAACAAGAGAGAGCAGTTATTGATGATCTACTTACAGCGTATGATATAGATTCTGATTATTTTAGAATAGGTAGTCAGTTGTTGAGATGGAGTGTGAGGGATATTGGTTTGGTTTTGGATCTCCCGATTTATGGTGGCCATGTCAGTTTCAAAGTGGGTGCTTAAAAAAGATTGATATAGTTAGGAAGTAATTTGACCAGAGGATACATGGCAGTGAGATATTTAAGCAAAAAGAATGGAGGACCTTATACTATCCTTGGTAGAGAGAGAAGGGATGGAGGACTTTGAAGATTTTATCCGCCTCATGTGTTTATACATCATGGGGACATTTTATTCCCGATAAATAACATGAAAATTGCTAGATGGATCTTTAGGTAGATATTTTAATTTTATAATTTTGATTTATTTATAAACTGATATATTAGAAATACTTACAATCTTATTTATTTTGTAGATATGTGGAGGATCCCTCTTCACTTTCTAACTTTGCATGGGGTCATACTGTATATGATTTCATGCATAGCATTATCAAAGAGAAAGCCTTATTGGTACAAAATAAATATTGGTGAGAAGGTGAAAGTTGGGTACTTAAGAGATTATGTAACCTTTCTTAGTGTAAGTGCCCATCATCTCCATGATGCTTTTTATAATTTTGCATATATTTTGCTACAACGTAGTTTTATTTTTCATATGATGCAGGTATGGTTATGTGAGATTAAAGGTTTGGTTGATCGCACCCTCTATGGATTTTTCTCCATATTTTGAACTATAGTATAAAAAATTTCAATTTGGGGGAAGCTGCAATCTAGGATTGCTAAAGTGTCTCTCAAGAATGTAAGTATTTTCAAGTTTAAAATTTACTTCTTTTTAGAGTAGAGGATATGTGCTTTCATTTGACAGGATTACTGGAATTCATATATTTTAATCTTAAAATTTATGTGCAATGGATTATTTACTCTAATATTTAATTTTACAGATACAACCTCTTGTAGAGGAAGAGGAGGAAAAGTGGCTCTTCCAACCAAATGAAGGACAGCGCTCAGACATCCATGCTATTGCCAAGATGAGAATTGGGCTGTCCAAGAAGATAAAATCTGAGAAGAAGATGAGAAATAAAAAATAAGAAAGAAGAGAGTGGATAGGGAGAGAGAATTAAGAGAAATGAAAGAGATCATCTCACACTGCAAGAAAAAGCATCAAAAGTTGAGATGGATAATTATGAACTAAAAAAGAAATAAAATTCTAAAGCACAGAATTGTTGAACTTGAAGCAAGCCTTGTGCCTCCAAAGGATGAGAAAGAAGCTGAGGTTGGAGATGATGGAGCTCCATCCAAATTTTTTAGCGATCATTTTAATCTTTCTCCAACAAGTGCTAAAATTATGAAGAAAGAAAAATATGAACAGAAAGAGGAGGGTGGTGCTAGAAAGAGGAGCAGCATAGGTGGGTTAATAAAAAAATCAAGTTCAATAGTTAGGATGGTGAAGAGTAGAGGCAATAAAGAGAAATCTGTAAAAATAAAAAGTCCTTATGCAATTCTACCACCCGTCGATCAAAAAGAAATAAAATAGTTGAAGAAGTCCACAAGCCAGACACTCCGCCCCCCACCATTACATCTGTCATTGATGCAGATAGTGTGACTACTCAATTTCGTATGGTATGCAAATAACTAGACTCTTATTTTTAAGACAAAAATAATATTACGATACTCATAAGCTCAATTTTACTTTTGGTGATATTCAAATGTACCATAAGAAATGACTGGATTACCCAGGGTCAAAATATATTACAGAGGAAGAGAGGGAGATAATAGCGAGATTCCTCCCACTGATAAGAGATCAGTAATATACTTTTAGTTATATTGAAAATGTCATCGGTTACATATTTTGCCTTTGGTTACACTTCTTCAATATTGATTACACAATGCTAAACAGTGGTTACATGAGTTTTCTATGTGGTTACAAAATTGTAGTTTGATCCCATGAAAGTAGCCTTGTTACACGAACTCAAGTTCGTGAACTACTATTCGATCAAATGTTGGAAGATGATGTAAGTTGATATATAAAATTATTTAGAACAAAATGATTGACTAATATTTTAAATTCATTGAACTGTTATGCAGGTTATCGATGCATTCATAGCACTCTTTCAAGAGCACCAGGAATCTAAATCAAATAAGCATCTTCCTTGTGTATTCATCAGGCCATGGCTGTTGGTGAGTTTTTGTTGAAATTTTTTACTTTAAAATCATTATGTATGTTATTATTGATCTTCTATTTTTGGTGTTTCCTACAGCAACACGCACAACAAAGGCTCTGAAAATTTTTGGATAATGTTCTCAGAGGTTTTGAATTTGAAATTGACACAACAAAATTGGTCTTTATGCCTTTGTGTACAAAGTGCCACTGACACCTACAAGTGATAGATATGGAGGAGAAATACTTCAAGCATTACTCATCTCTCTTTCCATCCACCTATTATCCTGATGCACTTAATTTAGTATGCTCCCTAACTCTGTACATATTGCTATGGTATAAATCACTGATAAATTGATGATTAATTGTAACAGAAAATTAGATTTCTCAATATTTGGCTAAGCATCATAATCTGCCCCAAGCTTCAGATTGGCCACTGATAAATTGATGATTGTCCTCAGCAGGACCCTACGTGGGTAGTTTAATATTAAACAAGCTCATATGTACTTGTCATAAATTTAATTTGTATTCGATCACTATTTTAATTTTAGGAGCATTGATTGTGAAGTTTTGTGATATGCTATATGAAACTATTGCAACGTGGGTACAATTAGATATAGGACTGAGTGATATTATAACGCTACGAGCTGAATATAGTGCACTTCTTATTCACGAAGGTTCAAAAAGAGAGATTGTCTGTGAAGAAACAATAGATGAAAGTTCAAAAGCCAAAAGAATACTGAAGTATAATTTTAAGTGACAATAAATATGCTTATCTGATCGTGTGTTAGTTATCCATATTTTGGTCCAGTTACATGTTTCTATTGTACAGTTATATGATTGTATTTATGCATATATTGTATATTTTCAGTGGAGGAATAGTCTGTCAATGATGAAGAATAGTTTGAGAAGTCTGCTGCAGATGAAGTGGAGAAAGGCCATGAAGCTGCTAATTAGCATGGAGAGGGTGAGAAGACTGCAACTAACATGGATGGAGATAGTACAATGAGGGATCAATTATAATTTTTACTTGTGGATGGGCAATCTTAATATAACTTTTACTTGTAGATGAACAATTGAGATACAATTATGTAATTAATATTATTTTAATTATAGATTACTTTTAAAAGAATTTATTGAAAGCTGTTTCAGTTACAAAGATATGTGGAGATAGTTTTTATGGTTATGTAAATTTGATAATTGGTTATGCAGGTCCATGTTCCAGTTACACGGATTTGTACTAAAGTTACACAAGTTTACATTCAGGTTATACAGATCCCTCTTTAGGTTACACAAGTTTATGATCAGGTTATGTGTCGGGCCAACTGTTCGGCTGCTCTTCGTGCCAGTTAATTGTCTGATTATGTATCGGGCCAACTGTTCGGCTGCTCTTCGTGCCAGTTAGTTGTCTGGTCATTCAGTTTAATTTTTGATTACACAGATTTATGTTAAGATAGTTTTATGATTAGTTAAGTTGATTACACATGTCCATGGTCAGGTTACCCAATAATATTCAGGTTACACGGTACCCTATTTATGTTACACAGGTCTATATTCTGGTTATTCAGTTTTATTTCTGATTATCCAGTTTCTATATTTTATGTATGATTATCCCAGTTCATCTTCATGCCAGAGTTGGTGGTCTGGTTATCCAGTTTTCATTCTGGTTATCCAGTTTTGATGTTTGGTTATCCAATTTTCATTCTGATTATCCAGTTTTGATATTTGGTTATTCAATTTAGATGTCTGGTTATCCAGTTTTATTTTCTGGTTATACGAACCCACTTCGCATTTTCATGTTCAGTTTTCAGGTTTTCTTCTCTGGTTGCGTAGTAGTTGACTGCTATTCAAGCTATATACATGTACAATCTACCTAGTTCACCTGCAGGTTGCACAGGTTTGTATTATAGATATACAAATTTGCATTCAGGTTATGTGTCGGGCCATATTTAGGTTACACAGATTTATGCTCAGATTATATGCCAGGCCAACATGCCAGTTCATCTTCGTGCCAGAGTTGGTGGTCTGATTATCCAGTTTTATTTTGGTTATCCAGTTTTGATGTTGGTTATCCAGTTTGATGTCTGGTTATCCAGTTTATTTTGATTATACGAATCCACTTCGCATTTCCATGTTAATTTCAGATTTTCTCTCTAATTGCGTATTAGCTGACTACTATTCAAGCTATATATATGTACAATCTACCTAGTTCACCTGCAGATTGCACAGGTTTGTATTATTGATATACAAGTTTATATTTAGGTTATATGCCGGGTCATGTTTAAATTACATAGATTTATGCTCAGGTTATGTGCCAGGTTAACATGCCAGTTCATCTTCGTGCCAGAGTTAGTGATCTGATTATCCAATTTTCATTCTGGTTATCTAGTTTTGATATTTGGTTATCCAGTTTTGATGTCTGATTATCCAATTTTATTTTCTGGTTATACGAACCCACTTCGCATTTTCATGTTCAATTTTCAGATTTTCTTCTCTGGTTACGTAGTAGCTGACTACTATTCAAGCTATATACATGTACAAGTTTATATTCGAGTTTGTGTTATAGATTTAAGTTACACAGATTTACACTCAGGTTATGTATTGGTCCAATGTGCTGGTTGCTCTTCGTGCCAGAGTTGGTGTTCTGATTATCCAATTTTCATTTTAGTTATCTAGTTTGATATTTGGTTACCCAATTTATTTTCTAGTTATACGAACCCAGTTCACCTGCAGGTTCAGTTTTCAGATTTCATCTCTGGTTGCGTAGTAGCTGACTATTATTCAAGCTATTTATATATACAATCTACTTGGTCTGGTTCAATAATCTACTACAATCCATCGACAGAAGTGAATAAAGCACAAAATCAATAGCTTATATGCAATTTGGGTATATTTGGATGAAAGTCCAAAAATTTAC
>KE504647.1:1534807-1554747 GCA_000441515.1 Elaeis oleifera
ATATATATATATATATATATATATATATATATGATTATTTTTGTAATTCAAATAATATTCACCGTGGTCAAATTTTGGTTGATCCAGAGAATCTCCGATGCTCTTTTATACAGTATATATATTATTAACAATAGGTTGAACCCTTTTTCTTCAAGTATTTGGATTGGAAAAGGTCCAACCCTAGTCGGGGCAAAGATAAGATCGAATTCAATTTGCCGATATGGCACACTGAGAACTTTATCAACCCAACAAAGTGATACCCTGCATAGATCAAACTAGTAGGCTTGGAATGTTTTTTTAAAAGAGGTTCCATGAAATCTTCTATCCATTATCGCATCATCATTATTCATCTTAGGCTCCATGAGTTAGCATCACAGGCCCCATGTAGACTAGCCAATTATCACAATGCCTCATATAATTCTTTCTAGCCTCCAGTACTGCATGTGCAGTCTCCACTTGCTCGGGGAGTTTGGACGTCTTCATTTTCCAAAACCCACCTCGAAAGAAGAAATGTGGGTATGAGGATCATCAATTTCATGCAAATGATCAAATGATTATACTTGTTTAATGCTTGAACCACCTTTCGTAGATTCAAACACAATCTCTCCATCCAATATGAGTGTAACCACCGTACTATACATTGGTTGCAAAAGCTCATGGATTTTGGGCATCGAATTCTTAGTTACATGCAATGGGGCAATATGAAACATTTATTCATTGTGAACTGCTTGTAGTACAACTATTGAAAGATTAATTACTCACCAACGAAAGTAGAATTCTTGTAAAATAATAAAATGTAGATTTCTTGACGTTTCTCAGGATCCTCCAGTACAAGAAGAAGGCATCAAATGTTCCATTACCACATCTCCAGCTTTGCATCATTTAGCACTTCACCCTACTCTTGAGCTGCCAACAGAATGGGGAGCTATCCAAAGTAATGCAAAAACAATATATACGCAAGTTAATTGCAAATGGGTTTGGTTTCTTGGAATGACTTGTGACTCAGCATACTCCTTATCCAAAATAATGCTGATAACTTGCCATTTGATGCTCAAGTGATTCTCCTTAACATCCTCAAAAGCTGCAACGAACCACCAAAGTTAAAATTATGAATATCTGCAACAGATAACGAGTCAAATAGTATTAAACGAGTCCATTCATCTCAGGTTCATGGTAATGAAACTAATAAGCAACATAAAACCCCAGGAAAGAAGTTATGAATGGTATGCCCAGGATAAGAACAGCAGCTCACCTACCAGGGGTCCACAGGAGGAGGAGGAGGAGAAGGCTTCCGCTCTCTTCGTATAGGGGAGGGAGCAGGGGGAGGCCGCAACCTCGACGTTCGCGGATGAAGCGGCGGGCTCTCCTTCTCCCTCACCGTACGCGGTGGTTCCGTTAGCGGCTGAGACTGCGGCATTGGTTGCGCTTGCGGTTCCCCAGATTTGTCCCCCTGGGCCTCCAATTCCCCTTCCCACCGTCCGCGAAGCACGCCAGCCTCCCGATGCTTCGCCTCCTCTGCATCCGACACTCCCCTCCACTGCCGTCCCCGCCCTTCTCCTTTTCCTCTCCATCAGCCACCGCCGGCAGCTCCTCGCGCCACTTCGCTAGCTTCAACTCCACCGCTGCCCCTCCCGATCCGGAGGCGGCGGTGGCAGCTCCGACCGCCCCTTCCACTCGGCCTCGGCTGCCCGCTCCCGGCGGGGGACAGGCGGCAGCTCCGACCGCCATTGCGCTAGCTTAGCCTCGAGCGCCACCCGCTCCTCATCGAGAGCCGGCGATCTAGCGAGCTTCGACTCGATCGCCACGTGTTCTCGACCGCCGGGAACCGGCGGCAGCTCGCGCCGCCCCTTCTCCGACTTGGCCTCGGCCGCTGGGACCGGCGGCATCTCCGAACTCCACTGGGCCAGCTTGGCATCGAGCACCGCCCGCTCCTTTTGAGGAAGCGGCGGCAGCTCGGCTCGCCACTTGGCGAGCTTGGCCTCGAGAGCCATCCTTTCCTCGTCGGAAACCGGCGGCAGCTCGGACCGCCACTGGTCGAGCTTGGACTGGACCGCTGCCCCGTCCCGGTCGACGGAGGGTCGTGCTTTCTTGTTCTTGGGCGCGTTGTTGCAGACGATGGCGGAGGGGCGCCGTCGGAGGCGAGCTCGGCGAAGATGGGAAAGGAGCGGACGTATGCGTCGAGGAGGGAGACGCCGAGGTTGAGGATGCCCTGGGGGCGGAGGGACTGGGGGCGGCGGACCTGGACGGCGACGAATCGGGTGGTGGTGGAGGGGCGGAGGGTGGAGAGGAGGGCGCGGGCGGTGCCGATGAGGTTGTCGGAGCCCGGGAGGAAGCGGGGTCGGGCGGCGAAGATGTTGACGGTGACGGCTGCGGTGTCGGAGCGGAGGATGGCATCGTCGAGGCGGAAGACGAACTTGTCGTTCCAGGTGGTTCGGTGTGGCCGGCGGCGTCGAGGCGGGTGCGGAGCTTGTGGGCGGGTCTATCCAAGCCACCGCGTAGGTGCGCATCGACCGGGAATTGGCGAAGAGGTCCTGAGCCGACACCACCGTCACCTCCAGTAGGTGGAAGGAGAAGGGGAACGGCGGAGGGGTCGGTCGCACCCTCCCCACCGGTCGTCGAGGACATTTTCCTCCGGTTGCCCAGGTGGTGGCGGTGATGTTGGGGCCACGAGGAGGAGGGGAGGCGTCATGGGTGGTATTAGTGGACGGACGGTTACGGCGATGAGGGCGACAGGTGGGATTGGGGGTTGATTTGGGTCCATTGACCGCGGACAGGGGCGAAGCTTGGAGCTAATTTGGGAGGGTTGGTCCATCTTTCATAGCTGGATTGCGATACGAGACCAGACTTTGCCAGGTCCATTTCCTACTCTTAGCAACACGAAGAACGACGACGGACGACGGTGATGCAATATTAAAAATTAAAAAGTGGGAGAAAATCTCTGTTATAGCATTATTTGTTATGATTGATGTGTACGTCAAGAGTCGTGCTTGTAATGTAAATGTAGCCACAAGATGTTGAAGCGTATTTATGACAAAAAGCCGTTAACTCCATGGATGGACTGTTCCTTGATGGTAACCATCTTATTCTCGATTGTTTGCGCTTTCCTGTTAGGGTCACTCCTACTGTGAACCAATCTCCGACCAACGACACACACAAAAAAAAAAATTGCTAAGGCATAAAGCAAGGTTCTACTTCTTTCTACATCATAAATCATGTGCCAACTCTCATCAACCAAGCCGATACTATATCTTCCATGGGAAAAAGAATTCATCTGATAATGAACAAAGCTACCAGTAGATGATGTTGATTTGCATAATAGATATAACCAATTGATAATGAAATGCTTGGACGAGAGATTTTTTATTATTCGGCCACCTGCATGGGCTGACCAGGGATATTTTTATGGGCAAATATTTTTTCTTTCTATTAGTCCTTTTGGTAAAAAGGATAGTCAACTCTATCATGATTCTTTAGAGCTATGTTTGATTTTAATTACGATTTTTCATTAGATGCAAGTGCAACAAACAAGGTCCTTAAGATTAGGATCCGATGCCGCTTTCATAGCAAAAGAAGCGCATCTTTGGTGCTTACCAGATGGGCACTCAAATATCATTATAAAAAATTAAGACTTAATTAATATAAAAGATTAAAAAAATTTGCACTAACCCACTTTCCTCAAGAGTTTTAAGCCTTCAACGATGCAAATAAGCCTTCAACAAACTACGATCAAAAATTCAGTAAAATAATTTTTCCCTTGAAAAAAAGGAACGGAATTAAAAATTCAGTAAAATATTTTTTTTTTTTGTTTTGAACAACAAGGAATGGAAATGTGGACGGTTGTGTATTTAATTGGGTCCAATCCGGTCATCTTCTCATGGAGACTCGCACAAAATGATCACTCATTACTCCATAGACAAGAAGATTGAATTTAGTAGTACCTAGCCCCCATTCTACCAGAAATTAACAGAAAAAAAAAATAGATACCCTAAAAACGGCCTTTCTTTTTTTTTTTTAAATCTACTTTAAAATTTGTGAGGAAACGCCGTTGAGAATAACGAACTGTCCATCTCTCTCTTTGCGATAAAATATCCCACCGTATGACTGCCCTCACTGGCTCCCCTTTTTCTTCTCTCGACGGAAACGGAGAAGCCAGGAGATCGCAATAAAGATCCAGACCTCACACGAGAGAAAGAATAGGAAGAAGAAGGAACAAGAAAGCTAGAATAGAAGAAGATGTTGCTGAGGAGCTCCTCCACCCCAATCTCGGGATCCCTCCTCTCCTCCTCCTCCTCCCCTTTCTTCTCCGAAAGCCCCACCAACAACGGCAGCCACCACCACCACCACAGCTCGGAGAGAAGTTCCTCTTCCTCCTCCTCCTTCCTCTACGACGTCGCCCACCACCCCAACCCTCCCTCCGCTGCCGCTTCCCCCACTCTCCGGCTCCTCCGACCGCGACCCCTCCTCCCTTGGCTTCCGTAGAGCCCGCTCCGACGGCAACCTCAGATACCTTCTCCCCGACGACTCCCACCACCACCACCCCAAGTAAAATCCTCTCCCTCCGGTCGCCAAACCAACCCAGTTCTCGAGACCATCCCCTCCTTCTCCATGTACAATTCCAAAGAAGAGGAAGAAGAACCACAACAAGATGAAGAGGAAGAAGAGGGCGGCGGCAGGCTCACAAGATCGGTTACGATCGGAGATATCATAACAGCAGAATCTGGCTTCTCGGGCGAGAATAAAAATGTCGGCTTGGATGAGAATTCTCTGGGAAATGGAAAAGTTAGCGGCAATGCGGTGCCACCATTGTATCTGGCCAGAGGTCTCGGGATCGATCGTTTGGGCTCTGGAATCATGAATACTGGTGGTGGCAGCGGCGGCGGAAAGTTTGTTGTTCGGACCGGCAATGGAGGAGAGCAATTCGATATGGAGACTCATTATAAGATGATGGTTGATGAGAACCCGGCCGATGCTCTGTTCCTGAGAAACTATGCTCAGTTTCTTTACCAGGTGACCCATTTCATGTTCTTTTAGCTGGATTCTAGAATAAAGTGGGTTAGCGGTGTTTCATTCTATACATTTCATTGAGAATTGAAGGATTTATCCTATCTAATGTGCTTCTATTTTCTTAACCAGCCTTCTAGGTTCTCTCCTATAAAATATGTATTCATTCCTTCAATATATCCATTTCCTCTCCATCTGATGCAAGTCAATGCTCTTGTGTTAGACCAAGGGTGATCCTCAAAGAGCTGAGGAGTACTACTCTCGTGCCATACTTGCAGACCCCAGCGATGGAGAGATCCTGTCACAGTATGCTAAATTGGTATGGGAGCAGCACCATGACGAGGAACGAGCTTCTTGTTATTTTGAACGGGCAGTTCAGGCTGCTCCTCATGATAGGTATACATATATGGTAGGCTCATCATCTTGATGAATGTATTATAGTTTTAGAGACAAAGAAGAACTGGATTTCTCCAACGATGATGTTTTCTGCATCCATTTGTTCCTTTCAGCCATGTTCTTGCGGCATATGCCGGATTCCTGTGGGAAAAAGAGGACAATGGAGTAGAAAGTGGAGAAGGTGGTCGATCACAAGATGATGTTGGAGCATCCGTTAATCATGGAGCATTGGCATCTGCAACCACTTGATCATAAAGGCATGGTTTCAGTGTGAAACTAACAATGGATCGCTTAGAAAGTAAATGTTGCATAATGTGCTGAGGGATATCTTGAAAATAATGAGAGTTTGAAACATTACTAGATTAGTGGACTCATGGACTCATTGGACGTCTGAAAGGCACCGTCTTATGATAGAAAGTGGAAGAAAAGCTTTTGTCCAGAGGCTTGAGAATACAATAACAGCGTTTATGTTTGTCACGGATTGCTGAATGATATTATTCATTGGATATGTTAAACCAATCTGCATATCCCTTGCTTTATGCGAAATTTGATCTTGCTCCTTCGTGATAGGATTTAAGCCTCTTCCAGTGCTTTTTTTTAGTCTTATACAGAATCATGATATCTTTTCAGGCAACGTCAACCATGAGAAATTGGCATCCACTAAGACTTGAAGAAATTCAAATACTGAAAGCTTCAGTCTTGCCTTCACTAACAGCCTCAAGCATCTAGACAAAGTGTTCATCCATTCTAGCACACCAATACTTCCGGTAATGACTTTAAACATATTGACCTACTGGCCGAGAGAAAACATCCACACTCATTTTATAAAGATTTTATAAAGGAAACAACGCAAACACACGGAGCGGCACCCAAACAGTCTAAATAGGAAAGATGGCAATCAACGAGCCTCGGCGAGTCACTTACGAGAGCATAAGGTCGCCAAAACTTAAACCAAGCTTGCAAACTTAAACCAAGCTTACATGCATAAAGTTTACTGCAGCACAACCTGGCACAAATCCAAACTGTCAATTATTCCTGAAAACATATTGAGGGAAGATGGAGGGCTTTAAGCACCGCATAAATGATACTCTTTAGGAGTGAATGTACAAGAGTTGTTGCCGGCAATGTTTACAACATTATTTAATCGACGACAAATCAGACCCGTAGAATTCCCTTTTTTTTTTTTTTTTTGGGTTAAGGACAGAATTCCAATTTTCGGTAGTCCAAGCGTCACCCTAAAGGCTCAGAGGGAAAATAGCTACGTTTTTCTGGCAACTACCAAACTTAATTCGCCAACTGATTAATCATCGACCAGCCATAAGACGTGAGCAACCTGATTCTATTTGCATGGCCGCAACATCAATGGGCGACAATTCTTCGGGCTGTCTACATTAATATTCAATTTAAATAAACAAAGGACCTAAGATATGGCAAACTTCAAAAGCCATCATCTTATACTTGGTTATCCAGCCAAGTGTCTGCAATCGATTCCTCAGATTACTCGTGAGCTAACAGCCACCACCAACGGAGACTATGGGTCCAACAACATAAAATGCAAGAATTCTGCAACGTTGCGTATAATATTAATACCCTAAATGGTCAAGAGGACAATTGAAACAAGAAAAGCTCAAAATGGATATTTGCATTACATAAACCTGAAATTGAACAGCAAGTCAGATACCTGTCAAAACTCATCAAAACTCCAATTCCCTTCGAACTCCCGTAACTGCAAAAGTCCTGCCTTTTCAAATGAGGGCCGAAAAGGAAAACACAAAAATGGGAAGCACACTTAAAACACTGGTGCAGCCTCACGATACCAGCTAAGTAAATGAAACTACACAAAAACGGTGACCACATTCTGCGAAACAGCAAAACGAAGGCATCTATAACCTATGCTGGAAATCAGAAAATGTAACCTGCCCCCATATACTAATATCTAAGATAAAACTTCAGAAGGGTTAGACCCATTCCTTGAGGCATGATTCCCCAAATACCCTTTTCTTGGTGAGGGCCTCGCTGAACGTATCCATTTACCATCGGCCGATTATTGTAGTCCCTGTCACTATTGTCATGCCCGCTACCTCTACTGTAGGTTCGACCACCAAAATGCCCCCTAGGAAACTCTGACTGGTAGCCACCCCGCCCCCTGCCCCTTCCTGCATATTAAAGAAAAGAATACCAGGTTAATCAGCAGACTAAAGAAAAAACTTCATGAACTGTTTTCCAAATATTGGAAAAGAGGAATCTATTGCTTTGTTTTTTTTTTAAATTTGTAAAAAAAGAAAGAAGATGAAGAGGAAAAGAAGAGAATCCATAAATTAAATTGCAATGCAAACAGATTTATTTAAAAAAAAAACTCCAATAGAGGCCTTTCAACTGAGAAAACAGAGTATATCCAAATTAAGTTTCCTGGAAACCAAATGAAGAAACATGGGGAAAGCCGATTGGATCCAAGGAACCAAATAATGAACCAAAGAAGACAACCAGCATATAAGCTGAGCCATGTTACCAGGTAGACCACAACAATTAAGCAAATCAGCCTATAACGCAATCAATCATGGATAAATGTGTAACCTATTCCCTGAGGGGCAAATATAACCAAGAAACATAGTAAATTTCATTGATCAAACTAAGGTTCGCCGTACCGGTACCGGACCCCGTACCGGTGAAATTCTGTTTAATGTCGGTACGTGATTCGGTACGGGTGGTACGGATGGTACGGTATGGTACGGAGCAGTACGGGACGGTACGGCATTCCATGGATCAAACTGTGTGAAATACAAGAACTAGTTGCTGATAATGTATGTTGGTCCCAATAATTAGCCATCTTTCAAGTGGTTGAGAAAAAAGGAGCAGCAATCACATGGGTTCAACCATTAACGTTCCCCTAGCACAGCACAAAACATGCCTGTTTCCCTCATAAAAGACCATACAAGGTGGCATACTGAGCAATGTTCCACAACTGAAGACTGCTACAACATCCCCAAATATTAAACTCACAAATCTAAAGAAATCAAATAACACCTTGGCCCATGAAAAAAGATGGGTTGTAAGTGTTCAAATCATAGGACAGTACCTAATGTTGTGATTTCAACC
Source organism: Elaeis oleifera (assembly GCA_000441515.1). Classification (NCBI taxonomy): domain Eukaryota; kingdom Viridiplantae; phylum Streptophyta; class Magnoliopsida; order Arecales; family Arecaceae; genus Elaeis; species Elaeis oleifera. The sequence goes on from KE504647.1 coordinate 1,543,301, forward strand.
TCATCTCTCACAAATATACAAAACTCTTAAAATAAAATAAGACAACAATTAAACTTAAAAGCATTCATATTTAAACGTGATTCCATTTTTATCATGAGACAAGGCTTGCCATGGTATAGAGACCATTCTCCTGCATGATCTAAAGGTTCTAAAATAAAGCATCTGAACAACAATGCTAATCAATCCAGTAGTATAAAATTACCAAACAGTAAAAAAATGTAGAACATAATGAAGGATTACTTACTTCCACCTCGAGAAGCACGACTATTAGGTCTTCTACCCTCCACATGAATTAGACGCCCATTCAACTGTATTGGTGATGCCTGAAGAAAGAAATTGGTTCAATAAATATGAAAAATTGACAGATTTGGTTTATAATTTCACTCATACATGAACAACTCTTGGTCAGCAATACAGGGGAAAAAAAAAAAGAGAATAACTATGATATGAAATATTTAATGCCACTCCTCAGTTGCATTAAATGAATGCCTACTATCTATGCCAAAAGAATGGTTTGAAATTTTCAAAATATACCAACAAATCAAGGAAATAAATCAGAAGAATTTTATAGCAGAATATCAAACTGCTGGCAAACATTACCAGGAGCCAAACTTAAAAAACTTATAAACAATGAATGGTTTTGCATTATTCTTTTAGGATGACCCATGGAAATGGAGTAAACAAACTTATGAAGCGCAAATAAAGTCAATTAAGTTAAATTGCACAGAATTTCCAAAAGTGCATATTATTTCTAGATTCTATACCAACAAACCAAGGAAATAAATTAGAAGAATATCAGACTACTAGCAAACATTACCAGGAGCTGAACTTACATAAACTTATAAACAACTGGAATGGTATTGCATTATTCCTTTAGGATGACCCATGGAAGTGGAGTAAACCCACTTATGAAGGCACGCATAAAGTAAATTAAGTCAAAGTGCAGAGAGTTTTGGAAAGTGCATATCATTTTCAAGATTCATTCAGGAAAACTAATTTCAGTTAGATTGCTTTGTTACATCTTCTGAACTACACAAACCTTGAGCGCATTCTGCACGCCAACAGCATCCTCAAATTCAATGAATGCATAAAAACACCGGCCTCCTGTATATAAGATTGAATGTATGTTTATTAAGCAATAGAGGTATAATTGCTTCCAGGATAGGAATTAAAAAAGCCAAAGAGCTGTAACAACAGTGACCTTGCGGCTTCTAACAGTAACACCAGCGGGCCTAATTCTACCAAAGTTCTTGAACTCTTGCTCAAGGTCATATGCTGTTATAGATGAAGAAAGGTTTCCACATAAACAGATCTTGCATCACCTAAGACAAGAATAGAGAAATGAAGAATCTTAATATTCAAATAAATCTCAAAAAGAAGTGCCAGAAAAGACTGCAGATAGATTAAACAATGTATGATATTCAAATAAAGTAGAATGCAGACTGAGCAATGAAAAGGTAAAGAAAGCAAAAGATTGAGATGAAAACTTCAATATATATTTAGGTTAACATGAAGAGCAAAGGTTCATTGACACAACAGAAAGACAGAGACCACAAATACTAGGAAATCAGAAAGGCATTCATAAAATGCCACACAGACTAACAATAACACCCACCACAATTTTTAAGAAATATGAATAGCAACTAATGAGAAACTTGCTCAAAGAACCCTTAAAAAAGCCTTCTTTTTCTAAAAAGTCAAAATGCCACTGTCATAGATACCTCAAAAACCCTCAAAATTTACATCAGAAACACTAAGAGAGACAAGAAGAATTACCTTCATCTTCAAATGTTGCACTCTCCTCCACCACCTCCAAGCTGGACTTCTCAGGCACAACAGAAGGCTGCAATTGTTGGGTGGCTAACTGTGGAGCGTGCTGCCAGTCTGAAGACACCTGAGCACTCTTGTTTAAGGATGCTGGGTGAGGTGCAGAATGTCTCAATTGTCCTTTTGCTTGCAACTGCAAAGAGAAAGGACAAAAATTAGGCTTACCAAATAAAAATCAGAAGATACCAGGTAAGCAGGTAGTAGAACATACAATGGAAGCATAAGTTTCTTTGGAGGCTCGCCCACAGGTTCCTCTGCAGGGGCAGGAGATGGGTCCCTCATGTTGTTCATTGCATCTGGATATGAAGCAGTGGGCTCTTCCGCAGGAGTTTTGTCTATTTCTTCATCAGACTCCAGAGCTTGCTGTTGCGGCTCAGGGATGCTATACTTATCAACTGTATCATCTTCCTCTGCAGGGTCAGGAGCAGGAAACTCCCTGGCATGTATTTCTTCACCCAGTATGTAGTTGGAAACTGCCAAAGCAAAATAACAAGGACAAAAATAAGACAAATGCCACATACCCTGTATTTAAATCTCGCTTGAACTCCAGATATTAAATTATTTCTTAGAATTTACATGAGCATATTCTGCATTCCAGAAATGTATACCAAGTAGATCAGAGTACACCTGGAATAAAACCATCCATGCAACAGATAAACAAGAGGAAAGATGGAAATCAATCCCCGTTTTGTTTTATTGCCGAAAACAATAAAATAACATAGACAAAACCCTTCAATATAGATTTTTAAGCAAGATCAATAAAATAAAAATTACAAAAATGGAAAGGTCACACTCTTATTCTTCACTAGGAAAGTCACAATGACATGCCACACTCATATAGTCTCATGCCATTCCTACGACTGTGTTTCATTGTCACATTTCAGACATGAACATGTCAATAAGAATCATACGACACACCCCAGAGGCTTGAATCCTTCTAAAACACCTAACAGTAACATACCAAAACCATATCCCTAAGAAATTCCATCAGAATATGAAACTTTTTAACAAGAGACTCTCGGCATGGCATCAAAACTGCGGGTTCAAACTGAGTTCCAGGTCAAGACAATTATAAGCCTATAAAGGGCCCAGAATATCTAGAAGAACTGACAACAGGTCCCACCCCATTTGTACCATAATATATTAATGCAACATCTCAAGGGCTTGAATTCTAGTTCGCTATGAGCCAAAATTAAACATAAACAAACACCATAATGTGGAATTTCGAAGATCGTAAAGTAAAAGGCCAGCAATTAAGTAATACATTCACACTGATGAAGGCAACACATAAAGCAAACCGAACCCATCTGCCAAAAACTATTCAATGAAATAAATAAAGTTAATGTCTCAATGTAAATTAATATTATATTGCTAGTATAGCAAAGAACAAATTTCATTCTCAGATTTCTATCAACAATGAAAAATCTTTCGAAATCTTTAAGCTTTAGCATATTTGGTTGCAAATACAAATTAATAGAGATCTGTTTTCACGTTTAAAAACAGTTATCCAAGTATTCTTTTGCCAGAAACCAATAAGATGGAGTTAACACTAATATTAAAGAGATATTTGCAAAATGATTTTTTTACACTGTACCCAGGTGTAGCTTTTCCACACTCAAAAAGGAAGTAAAGAACAAAAAGCATAAGAAAAAAACATATATTCCTTTGATTTTTTATTCTGAATTTCTGAAAAACACATTGTACTTTTCCAAGATACTTCACTTTTTTTTCATTTTATATCAAACTTATTGTTCAATATGAACAAAATATTACTATTTACAAATGCACATGCATACATAGACATATAGTAGCAATTGTTTTCCTTGCTTTAGGCGTTTCTATAGCATCTAAGAACCTTGGTTAGAGATTGGATATATTTTGTAAACATGTAATTGCTACCAGCTAAAACTTTTGGGTGCATGCCAGTGCATCATGCAAGAATGCAAAGAGGCTGTTTTCGTGTTTCGGATATGTGGCACCTAGGTCATTATGGAGCAACCTTACCATTGCACCAAGACTCACCCTCTATCTCATAACTATATAAAACTACAAAAGAAAAGGAGACATCATATATATAGATTAAAAAAAACCACCAACTACTAAACACAAAGCCAATCGAGTAAAAGACATTTCAAAGCTCATCCTAAAACACATTGAAACATGTAACTTATGTTGACTTACAATCACAAATTATAAATAATTCTATTGTCTAGGGACTTCATTTGTTCTCAATCCCCATAACATATCATCAGTCTTCTCTTTTCTTTTCTTCTCCCTATCTCCACCAGCCTCACCATTGCTTGTAAAATGTTTATCAAATTTCATTATGTTGTACAATTGGTTTCAGTGGTAACTGTAATTTTGGCTGCCCCAATTATTATGGATGTATATCAATTACTCAGCCTAAATTGCATATAAAGAGGATGCTTATGGGTGACAGACGAGGCAATAGGTTGTGAACCTTAAGTCAAACAGTATTTGATAGACAAACCCTCCACAGCTACATTTCTGTTAACACAAGACAACCACCAAATACATTTCTGATATAACACCAGACAAACACCAAATACACTAAAAAGGAAATGCCTGTGCCTCTCTCTGCCTCCCCAACTCCACTGCCAATAAGTGAGATCTACTGCTCTTTCAATTTTATCCAAATATTTTCATTCTATTAAATTTACCCTGCATTTAAATGGTGAGGATAATTCAGAAGCTCTTCTTTTGCCTTAGCCTATTCTTTAACTTCATGTATCTCCCTAAACCATGGTCCTTGAGTGAAATAAATTGAATCCCTAGATTGAATCATACTCAAAGCCCATGAAATGGTGTGGCTCACGAGCACCCTAAAATCACACGCCACCTAGCTCATATAAATAAAATAATGATGGCATGGAATATAAGCACAAATGCTCCTTTAGTTAGAAAACACATGTGAAAGCAGTATATCCATGCATACTACCAGTCAGGTGCCTTATGTGTGCCAACAGCTGGTTAAACTTTGCTACTGACAAATCTTGTTATGTTAGTTGACCCTCAGAACTCATAGAATTCCAATCATAAATAACTTTATCCAGAATTATCTCATGAAAAGTCATAAGCAATAGTCCAGAGACATATCTTTAAGATAGAAATGATCCACTTTCAAAAAAAGACACCTGAGGATGTCCCTTCTGATGATATTCTCATATTATGCATAGCTAGTTAATGGATTGTAGGTGTCAATACACAAGCAGACATGTGAATCTACAGTTCTACACATACTCAATCTAATAACAAAATGTCCCTATAGAACTTAAACGTAACATAGATGAGATGTTAACTTATCCAAAGATTTGAGCATAAAATAGGAAAGTTATAACAATAATTAGCATCATGCATGTTATGAAGAAATGTAATTGGCTTCTTAATATTTATAGTAGATTGTACCTGGCTCCAGCATAGGACTGGATGCATCTAACTTGGTTTCAAAATTGTTATGAGGAGTTAATATGTTTGCAGGGTTCTGATGAACATGTTCCTCATCAATAAAGTGAAAGATGTCATTCAGAACAAAATATCCTTTTTCCTGGGGTGCAAGGAAGAAGGTCTGCACAAATTTCCTCCTAAAATTATAGTCCTTCAATTGCACAAAACCAGAAACCATCACCAAAATGCCTCCACTCCAAGATTCCAAAGAATGTGCTGTTTTGATCTCAATCCCTTTAAAATTGAGGCACATTACAAGATTGTGAATTTCCTGCAAAGTTTTACCAGAACCACATCAGCAACACATAATAGAACCATTACCAGATCAGTAAATGATGGAAAAATATGATAGAAGATTACGTATAATCCCTGGCTTCAATGAAAAATATTCACATACGATGACCAACAAAGCAAATGAACAGAAATTGAGACCTAGCAACAAATAGGGAATTTTCAAATTAATATCTATATCTAAGAGATGATACTTATAATTACTGGCATAATATCTACCAGTCATCTCAGTGGCTGACCATGACAAAGGTGAACAAAGATCTAATCTTATCTCAGTTAGGACAGAAGTTCGAGAGATTTAGTAAGATCTGAAATTTCCCAAAATTTCAGCTAATATTAACGGATAGCATTATTCGAATCTCAGCCAATATGTTAAATCCAGAAATAGCAATTAATTTTATTTTCCAAGATTTTATATGTATCCTATTTGGGGGAGGGCCGGAGGGGTGTGTCTAATACCTATAAAAATTCTCAGCCAAGATGACCAAAACTTGCTTTGATCATCCAATGACATCATATCGGAAAACTTGTACAAGTAAGACTAACTACTAAGTAGTTGAATAAAAACTGTCTACCTTCATTTCATCAGTACAACTTTAAAACAAAGAGTAGACCTAATATCTAGAAGGGAACAGCTGGTTAAAGAATAAAATGAACAAGTATAATAAGAAATATGTAGAGATAATTACCACTTTATAATAAAGGAACAACCCTACCATCCACATTACATAGTCATTTTCCACTAAAACCAACATATAGTACAAAAGAATAAAATTTATTAAACAAACACAACTTTCATATCAAATATATATTTTAAAAAAAAGATGTAGGTTACCAGCATCCCTGTGGCCGATTCAGTCGTCGTCCCATCGAATCGCATCATGGTGCTCGCATTCGTATAAAACTGATGAACTAGATCGGGCTGCTGCTGAAGAACGTGATAGTATTGCCCCACAAAATAAGTCCCAACCTGCACCATCACACGACGACAAAAAATCCCAGAATAACATCAAAGTAACACCAAAACAAAAGATTAATAACAAAAAAAAAAAGACAAGCATTCGATTGTTTACCTGAAAGGCGCTGACATGGCCTGGGAACGAAGACGCCATGGCGGACCTAGACGCGCATGCACCAAGATCGATCTCAAAGCCTCGCCCTTAAAGAGCCCACTCCAAGCCCTAGATCGAACAAAGCCGACCGCTGTAGTGGAAATCGACGCGCTCAGTAGATCCGTATCGATTCCGCGTTCGATCCGAGAGTTTGCAACGGAAAAAAAATGGGGGCAGAAAGTTCGAGAAGGTCCCGTGGATTCCTCCAAATATCTCACAACGGCCCTTCGCCGCGGCTCCTTACCCTCCCGCTCGCCGAGGCCTTCACTGGCTTCTCTCTGTCCCTCCGCTCTCAGTACATATTCTTTTTTTTTTTCGCTTGGCTTCGCCGGTCGCTTTATATATGTCTCGAGGCACGGCTCGGTTTAAAATGGAAAGCAGCTGGGGACGTAGATCCATACTGTAGATACGCATTTAGGGCGTGATAGGCGATCTCAGCCGTTGGATTGATAAGCGGTTCGTGATTTTCGCCATGGTCACGGCTAACGTCCGCTTGAGGGAGGATATTACGGCGGCCCTCGAGATGGTAGATCTGACTTGCGCAGATAAATTATCGGCGGAGATTGGACAATCTGGATCTGAGCCGTCCGATTCTGTTTCCGCCTTAACATGGAGTCGAAGGATAATTGAACACAGCATGTGCTATCCACGTGTCAAAGATAATAATGAGAATGTAGATGATGGATTGTTATGAGTCTTATGATACTGTTGACCAGCTGTATTTTATATTTTTAGAATTTCTTGGATTGATATAAATCCGTAACTTCTGAAACCTGCTTTATTTTAAAAAAATCTCTTCGTTTACATCAAGAATAGAGGCGAGTGGCACAGGGGAGTTTGGCTTTTTTTTTTTTTTATTTATTATTATTATTATTTTTTCCTTTGTCCTGCCCTTTGTCCTATTTCAATTTTTATTGACCTGTTTGTTTGTACTTCATTAAATATATCCAAATTAATGACAGCAATTTATGACCAATGCATTAGTCTGACTCATGAAAAATTCATTTTAAATATATTTAAATTTAACAAAATAAATTGAAACCAGCTCAACCCATCCGAATCTATTTATTATATAAATAATTAATTTAATTCATATAATTTTTTTATTAAATAGATCGAATCAAATTTAATATATTTAAATTAACGAATCATAAATAGATCAAATAAATTTTAAATAAATTTAATAAATTTAATAATAATTAATTTAATTATTAAATAATAGTTATTCAAATCAATCCAAACCAATCTGACCCATACATATATCTCTCTCTCTATACACACACACAATTTCCATCCAATAAATTGAATCAAAACGATTTATTTTTTGAACCATTTTAAATGATTTTGTAAATGATCAATTTATTTTTGATTTTAGTAAACTAGTTTAAACCGATTCAATTTAGAATTTAGCTCCAAATTAATCTGGTCCTATCCATGCACACCCTACTAATTTGTAGATCAGGATGGATAACTAATGAGAAATCAAGCTATGGTAACCATTATTTTGTTCCCAAATCGAGTAAATTTGGCATTTTTTTGGGGGGGGGTAAATTTGGCAATTACTTGCTGTTAGTTCCCTCGTCGTTGCCCTCAAAATGCTAACCTGAGTTGGACCTTTGCCACCAACGTACATTTGAAGCACTTCTTGAACTCCAATTATGAACACAGCACACAGTTATTGCCTTCAAAATGCCAATCAAAACATGGAAATTAGCTGGACGTTTGTGACCATCTTAGCTTGAAACATTTCTCAGACGAAAAGCGAACATCCTTTACATTCACATAGCCTCGTATACTTGAATAGATCATAGTTCTCATTGGCATTTTCTCAGACACCTTTGTAGTATCCAAGTTTTTCAATTCCTTTTTTTTTATGGATTCTTCAATTCCGTATACCGCATCAGCGCCAAGTCTCCTGGCTCCCAGTTTCACGTACCCAATTAGAAATGGAGTCCCGATGGACATGACAGTGAGATCCCTGGATTGACTAGCAATTAACGAGTTGCCAAACAACTGAAAAGAAAACTAATAAATCAGCCCATGGACCACAGCAACGGCGAAGCGAAATAAGAGATGCGGCATCCATTGCGAGAAGTTGCGGGCTATGGGTCTTAAGATTCAAAGGGTCGAGCCCATATCGAGGCAAAATTATTAGGTGGAATCGATCCATCATGGATTTTAACTGAAATGAATCAATTTAATAATTTCACTATAGAATGGAATGAGTCCATCTAGGATAATTTCATATTAAGTTCATGGTGAATCTGATTTGCCGAATCATTTTCTGCATGGCTGAGCTTAGAGGACCACTTGTTGAACCTATTTTGCCAAATGCAAAACAAGCCAAAACCATTTGACTGCTCCACCTCGCGCTTTTATGATAGGGTATAGGTAACTCTTTTGGATGAATGCCCAACGAAAAATATTCTTATCTCAAAAATCTCTCGCAAACTTGTTTAACCTTTTTTTTAATTATTTAATATCAGTAGTGGAGTTGGCATTTTAGCCTCTAATAAACCACTAGGACTGAGCAAATAACCGAAATCCAAAAAAACCCATCCAATTCGATTCAATAAACATCAATTTCGATCGGTTGAAAGATATAAATCGGATGAAATCGGATTAGAGTTTATAAAAAATCGATTATTTACAATCGGATTCGATTCTTACACTTTAAATCATATGAAACCAAACCAACCAATATAGTATTTTATAAACTTATTTTCATTTTATGACGATGTCGTTTAGACTTCAATACTTCATCTAAAAAATACTGCATCACCTATTTGAATTCATGAAAATATTAATATTGAATTATCGATAAAAGCACATCAATTTGAGATAATTTTAAAGTCAAAGTTTTCAGATGTAGTTGCTTTCAGATGAGTAAATTTTTCATTTTTTTTGTTTTGTTTTGCACATGTTTAAAAATAAGTCTAAATTTACAATTTCTAAGGATTAAGCTTTTTTTACATTAAATTGATAAAAAAATAATAAGTTTAAATGGATCAATATTGGACTTAAAATCAATATTGGGCCAATATTGAAATCCAAACCGACACAACCCATCCGAATCTGCTACAAACTGATCGGTTTGGTTTCAAACGGTTTATACATGATAAATGATTGATAGTGGATTGAATTTTCTTCAACCTGATTAAGTTCGGTAGGGTAAAATTTTTCTCTCAATCCGATCGAACCTGACCCGTGCTCAGCCCTATAAACCACTTACTTGCCATGTTTGGCGCCAAAAATTCGGTTTTATAGCAATTATGAGGAAATTTGATGCCAAAAATTTGGAAAAATGCCACAATTTTTTTTGTATTTATAAGTAATAAAAAAATGATGGCTCTCGAGAAAGGATCCATGGTTCGAGCCTTAAACATGCTAAACTTGTGTTTACGCTAAACGATAGTTTAAATATACTAAACTTAGAAATTCGTTCACTTATTTGTATCTAACATGGGACTGAGAGGACTCTAAAAGTCTAGACTCCCTATCCCAAACAACACTGCATGCCACACTTTGGACATACATATCTTCATTTTAAGAGAAGTGAAGGTGCTAAATAATGAATAGTTGTACTAGATTGTTCTCGAATTTCTTCATATATTTTTTTTGATTTATCTTTTACACATCTCATATTTTTCAAATCCAAATATCGAACTTGAGCCAAGAGCATTTTAGTCAACTTAGGCATAGATGAGTTAATTCTTGGTTGGCTTTGGCCTATGCTTCATTAAGCTGAAGGTGCATGCTTAATCTAAAAGATGAAAACCTTCTTTTGAAATTTTCATCAAATTCGCTTATAAAGATGATTAAAACACTGAAAAGAAGAGAGAATGGTGGAAAAAAGTTGGTCAAGACTAGGACTATTCATCATTTGGTTTCAGATCAAAAATCAGTCCGAACCGAATCGAAAAATCGGACCAAAATCGAATCGAATATAATTTGATTCGATTTTCGATTTTTATTTTAAAAATTTCGATTTTCGATTTGATTCGGTTAAAAACCGAAAAATCCGAAAACCAAACCAAAACCGAAGTCTGGTCAACTTTATGAAACAACATCCTTTATACTTCCCCCTTTTATTGATTCAGTTCTTTCGATTGGTGTCAACCAAAATGTTAAATAGAGCAGTCCTTGCTCGGTTGCTCTGCTTCTCCTCTTTCTCTGACCTCTGCTATAACAGAACAGCCCTTGTATATAGAACTAGCACATAACTGCTGGGATTTTTATACTCATATTACTATTCCCTCTTTCTTTTGTGGGTTTTGGTTCTTGGTCTCATAGGAGTCACCGAGATGAAAGTGGTACTTCTGAGATCAGAAGGCATAGATATGGGGGTTAGAGGATGGGGGCACCTCTCGGGAGTTGAGATCTCCCACTTCATACTGGTAGCACCAACACCCACTTATGAGCATTGCTACTAAGAATTGGAATGCCCACAAGAATCGGTGGCAACTGACAATGCCAGATGGGATGACCATTTTCTCCTCTTTTCTTCTTTCTTATTTAGCTATAGAGTGATTGCAAACCCTTTTCCAGCCATCTGAAGGAAACTGTAGAGGTGAGAGAGTGATATAGAGGATAACGGTGTTGGGAATAGTATCCCAAAGTCAATCGTCAGCCTGTTGACGGTTGTGCTCCTTTGTATTAGTACATGAATTATAATAATAAAATTATTTGGTATTTTTCATCACAAATGTTTCATCTTCTAATGAACTTCTATGTTGTGGTGAAGTCCTTAAG
>KE504647.1:1556374-1605902 GCA_000441515.1 Elaeis oleifera
AAGGAGTGTGTCTTTTATTTGATTATTCCTCAGCAAATAATCATTGGATGCTAAGAAACAGAAATCCCATATTATATAATTATTATTTTATTTGATTGTTCTTGCTTACCTTTTTACTTGGTGATTTAATATAATTGTTTAACTTTTTTTTGTTCACTGGTATAGACAATTGATTGAAGAGTTATGAAGTTTAAGTTCTTCAATTAAATTGATTATGGATATAAAGAGCTACAATCATGGATATATCAACTGAAAACTCTTGTGAGTATATCAATTCAAAATAATAATTATTTGATTATTTGTGAAGTCAAATATATGACTGCTCATGTGTTATGTTTGCTTGAATTTTTGTTAGATGTCCAAGTTTTCAGACAAATCAATTAAATTTTCTCTTTTTCACTGATGGTGATAAGTTAGAGGATGAGTGTCTACCTAATACACAATCAAGTACATAATTTGATCCTAGTATACGAGCCAGTATATGGACTAGTACTAGTAGTGGCGCTGTGGAAGAAAGTAAGAAAATCAAGAAGAAGCTGGCACCAAGGGTAGATTGTTGGAATCACTTCAAAAAATAAGAAATGATAAAAGAGAGATCGGGACAAAATGTAATTACTATTCAACAGAGTATGCGGCTAATCTCATTATAAATGGCATAACTAATTTGAAGAGACGTATGTCCAAGTGTTCAAAAAATCCTGATAATAAGAAAGACAAGCCCAAAATAATACAAATATAATTGAATCTTCAATTTACTGAGAAGGATGGAGAAGATAGTGCGGGTTACTGGAGGTTTGATCAGGATGCAGCCAGTCAAGTTCTGTGTGTAATGATTATTGTAGATGAGCTCCCATTTAGATTTGTGGAGAAGCCAGGGTTCAAGCAATTCATGTCAGTTGTATATCCTAAATTTCACATTCCTTCAGGTATCACTGTAGCACGGGACCGCTACAATCTTTATGTAGATGAGCAAAAAAGATTGAAGAATTATTTTAGAACCTTTTGCCAGAGAATTTGTATCATTTTAAACTTATGATAGTAATCATTGACAATGCAAGTTTGAATGATGTTGCTTGTGGATACCTCGAGAGGAAACTTAGTCAGAGGAAGAATTGTGTAAGTGATGGAAAGTATCTACATATGAGATGCATTGCTCATATTGTTAATCTGATGATGTGGAATAGCTTGAAGGAAGTGGGGCAGTCTATTCAACGTGTTTGGGATACAGTCAGATGTCTGAGGCAATCTTCTGCTAGATTGCAAAGATTCAGGGAATGTGTTGAAAAAGAGAAGATAGAAAGTAATGCCATATTGTCTCTTGATGTGAGTACTAGATGAAACTCCACATATCTAATGTTAAACACTGCTCAGAAGTTTGAGAGAGCATTTGAGAGATTTGCCGATGAGGATCTATTTTTAGGTTAGAATTGATTTTGATCATAGGATACTAGTTGAAGAGGATTGGAATGTTGTGAGACGATTGGTAATCTTCTTAGAGTGCTTTATTTAGTGATCAATCGGGTTTTAAACATATCATATGTCATTGTCGGCATGTTCTTTTTGAGGTTGCAAGACTTCAAACTCGATCGAACCAAATGACAAAAGATAGTGACCTTGAGTTCCGATTAATGGCTAAGAGGATAAAGGCTAAGTTTGACAAGTATTGGGGAATATTGATAAGATAAACAAGTTGATATATATTACAGTTCTTCTTGATCCTAGATGCAAGATGGTTAGTTTGACATTAGCTTTTCAAGGAATATATGGTGAAGAAAAGGTCAATGACTTAGTGCATCTAGTAAAGAAAGTTGCATTCAGTTTGTTTAAAAAGTATAAAAAAATGTATGCTCCAGCCACTAGACAATGCAGTGGAAGTGGTGGGAGTGGAGTAGTGGCTTCCAACTCTTTATCTTACAGGAAAAATGAATTTGATCTAGAAAGGATGGTACGACAGCAATTAAAGTAGCAAAGGGTTTTCAATACTGGAGAAATTTATTCATTAAGAATGACCTATAGAGATATTTAAATGAGGCACTTGAAGATGATAGTGATCCGAACTTTGATTTGTTATCTTGGTGAAAGATTAATAGTGCAAGATTTACCATACTATCTCGTTTAGCACGTGATGTGTTAGTAATGTCAATCTCCACGGTTGCTTTAAAGTTCGCATTTAGTACTGGAGGATGTACCCTTGGCCAATTCAAGAATTGTTTAACACCTAAGATACTTCTTTAGTTGTAAATTTACTTTCTAGTTCTACTTGATTACTTCTACATTTATATAATTATTATTATTTCTATCTCTACTTAGAAAATCATATATTTTATATAGACTTTTTTAGTATTCTTAGATTATTTTTTTTTATAAATAAAGATAGTGCAAGCTCTCATATGTGCACAAGATTGGATGCGAACCACCACACACACAATTAATGTTGAAGAAGATTTGGAAGAACTTGACAAAACTTGAAAAAAGGTATTAATTTTGCTTCTTTGTAACCAATAATTATAAAGTTTCTTCATTAGTTAGCTATTTCTATTAATATTTATTGTTTGTTTTATTCTCATACTAATTTTGTATCATTTAATTTAAAAACTATAGACTTTGAGAAGATCGGTATGGAGGATGTTGTTATTGATGTTTCTTAGATTAATAGCCTAAAAAGGTAACCTCATTACTCCTTTAATTGTCCATTTTTTTTGTTATTTATTATTAGATTTCAATAAAAATTATCTACACCTACCATTAATATATATTCTTTTTTTCCTTGTTTAGTTGATCGTTATAGTGCCGTTGTTCACTTTGAAGATTTAAAACAAGACATTCATTCATCATGCTGTGCTAAATCTAAAGCAAAGCTTGTCTTTTTTTGCCTTGATAAATAATTACTAATTCTTATTTAAATTTATATTATTTATTGTATTGGAAACTTGTTGGTTTCATGGATGGATAATCAGATATTTAGATTTAGTCTATTGTTATAATTTACTATGATGCTTGATTACTTGTTTATATTGTAGATGATATTATTTTTGATATGTTACATTTTGCTTATTATCGATTTTTCATTTATCAATTACTAATATACTATTACTTATCAACTATTGATTTTTAATGTAAGAAATTATCTGTCAACATCATCCAAATTGGAATGAGGATGCCATAATTATCTTTTTTTTGCCCAACAGCAATTTTTGGGTATAAAATTATTATATTATTTGAATTGTTACATCCTTAAGTATTCATAGAAGTTTGCTTATGATGATTTTGGGTGTCCAAAGTTAATTATGATCAAATAAGAACAGATAAATTTTAACCCAATTATCTTGATTTATTTATATGCTTGGTAGAAGACTTAATCACGTTTCTTGCATTCACAATATAGGTGACACTGATGTTTTGTACATGTGTCATAAACATGTTAGCAACAAAAAATTTCTCTTTTATTTTTGAGTGGAATAGAGCTTTAAGATCAACTTCAAGATAATTTCTGTTATGAATCCCTGATTGATATCTTGCATTAGACGAGAAGATTACCCATTTTAAGTTCTTATTCTCAAATTCTATCACAACCTATTACCTCTTCTTGTTTTAGATATATTATATTAAAAATAGATAATTAAAAATAAAAAATTATAAAAAATTGAATAATTGAATTGAAATTTTGATTTGAATTTGATCTAATTTTTTTTAAAATTAATTTTTGATATTTATTTTTTTATTTTATAATTTTAGAACAGACCGATTCAGATCAAATTAGATCGGTTAAATCGAATCAGCAGCCCTGGTGAAGACTGTTGGCTGAGACACACTCACATCAATCTTATTCAAATTACAACTTTTGCGGTCCGCCGCCTTGTTCCGCCTCGAGTTTCCGTTGGCGCGCCTAATTTCCCAACCCGATGGCAACATGAAATCACGGACCGCCCGGTCGAGCACCGCTGTCTGAAGCACGTGTCATTCACGTGCGCAATTTTTTATTTAAAACCAATCCGACCCAAGGCAGCCCTACCCTCCTGCCGACCATCCTATTCCCTTCAATTTAACGACATTTCTCAGCTCGTCGAGATCATTCTCCCCTTCCCGCTCCTCGACCGCCTTTGTCGTCGTTCTCCTCTCCAACCCGGAAGAAGCCTTTGTACCTTACCTATATATTTTCTAGGGTTTCGTTTGGTTTTGATCCATCTTTCCATTGATTGAGGCCTAGTTCTTGATCGATCGAAGCTAGGGTTTTTGATATAGATGGAGGACTACGCGATGATGGAGAACGAGAACGAGGAGGACGAAGAGATAACTCAGGAGGATGCGTGGGCGGTGATCAGCGCCTACTTCGAGGAGAAGGGGCTGGTGCGGCAGCAGCTCGACTCCTTCGATGAATTCATCCAGAACACCATGCAGGAGATCGTCGATGAGTCGGCCAACATCGAGATCAGACCTGAATCCCAACACAATCCCGGCCGCCAGTCTGACTTCGTCGAGGTCCGCGCCGTCCCTCCGCAACCGCTGCTTCTTCTCCCATTTTGTTCTTTTTATTTCCCGCTTTCCTCTGATAGGGTCTAATAGGACCTAATCATTTGGATGGGGAGGTGTTTTGGCTTGTGGAGAATTGCAGTAGATGGTAGGGGGAGGGTTAGACTGATTGAAGGGAAGCGGCCGTTGATTCCGTTAAGATTTAGATGATCGGCGAAAAGGAGATCGTAACCTAATCCAATGATCCTTTGTCATGGGATAAGTTGAGGGATGGACTGATTACAGGAATGAAAACTATCAATTCTGCTAATTCTAAAGGAAAGTTCATTGAAGATAAGAGAATTGGCAGCCCTTTTGTTTCATGAAACCTGCAAGGAACTTTTTCAAGTAGCATTAGAAGAAGATCAAAGCTGGTCAGGGAGAGGGAGTGGTGAATGAAGCCCTAGAGCACCTGATCCTTATTCACTGGAAGATAATCCTTTATATCCTCCGAGAGGAACCAGCCTTTTGAATTGAATAGGGATCAAGCTAATTGCAAAAGGGACTGATTCAATTGGGATGATGGAGATGGGTAAGCTTACCTCCAGCAAATATTTGACATCGAGAAAGAAAAGATATAGGCCAGTTGGGGTTAAAAGAGTTTTAGTTAAGCTGAAGAGGTTTCTCCGTTAGGCAGAAAATAAGGAGAGCACAAACTTCTAAACTGACAAACATGAGAATTCTTAGCTTGTCTCAATGGAAACTATAAGTGACGACTAATCTGTGTGATGTATTTTAGATGACAAATCAGTATCCTCTATCCCCAAAATCTCAATAATCCTTTTACCACTTGAAGATTGCCAAGGAAAAATTTGGCTAGAACTGAAGTTTTATTATGACAATTTTGTAATGTTTGGTAGTAATGGAAGCTGGATAGATCATGCTTTATATTGAGATGGGAGAACATATTTGATTGACCTTTATGGCTTGAAGGTTGAAAATGTTCAAGAAGTTTATTGAAATGTAACGGGGAAGTCATTTTCCACGTGCATTTGCTCTTATGCTCAATTCACCTGTGTTATCTGAATTAAGTCTTTGGCATCTTCTGTCTATTATCATGAATCTGAAAATCTTCCATGCTAGTTCTTTTTAACATGCTCAGTTCTGTTAAAATAGAGGTGGATAACGATAAACAGAAATAGGTCAATTCGTGCTGTAATATGTGTAATTCCTGTTGGAATATGTGGGTGGCGAATTCAAGTTTTGCATCCCAGCAATAAATGATCATCATTCTGGGTATTGTACTTAAGTTTTATTGCCTCCCAGAAAAGGGTCACCATCATCATTACTACCATTTCTAGCATGAACCCTGTTTGGTTCCATTCCTTAGTCCTGGATGTGAGCTTTACCTGTAAGGTGTTATTTCATACTATTGACATGCACCACGTTCCTTAGATCCTCAGACTTTCTACTGATATACCGGTGCTATTACATTTTTTGTAGACTTCTGCTTTTTGCTAAGCCCACATAATTTGTAATTTTACAGACAATATACAAGATCAGCTTTGGCCAAATATATTTGAGCAGGCCTATGATGACAGAGTCAGATGGAGAAACTGCGACATTATTCCCAAAAGCTGCAAGGCTGAGGAATCTGACATACTCAGCCCCGTTATATGTAGACGTCACCAAGAAAGTTATAAAGAAAGGGCACGACTGTGAGGAAGTGACTGAGACACAGGAATTTCCCAAAGTATTTATTGGAAGGTAAAGTGTATGATTAGTGAACTAACTTGCTTGAAATTTGTTTTCTTTTGATTGATTCAGTTAGCTTTCATTTGCACCCTGTGCAGGTGCCTATTATGCTACGGTCTAGCTATTGCACGTTATATCAGAATTCTGAAAAAGATCTAACAGAACTTGGAGAATGCCCTTATGACCAAGGTGGATACTTTATAATTAATGGGAGTGAAAAAGTTCTGATTGCACAGGAGAAGATGAGCACCAATCACGTTTATGTCTTTAAAAAAAGGCAGCCCAATAAGTATGCTTATGTTGCTGAAGTCCGATCAATGCCAGAGTCCCAAAGCAGGCCAGCAAGCACCATGTTTGTGCGCATGCTTTC
The DNA here is from genome assembly GCA_000441515.1 of Elaeis oleifera. NCBI lineage: Eukaryota > Viridiplantae > Streptophyta > Magnoliopsida > Arecales > Arecaceae > Elaeis > Elaeis oleifera. The sequence continues at coordinate 1,562,949 of KE504647.1, forward strand.
CGTACCAGTGCCAAAGGGGTAAGTTTTCTTTATATGTAGTTGTTTCTGTTGATATTAGTTTTATCATGTGTTTTCTTCAGGGTGGGCTCATCCTAATCCACTTATAACTGCCATAGTTGAAATATATCTGGAAAAGGTTTACTTCTTTGATTTTTTTTTTTTTTTTCAGGGTTCTTCAGGACAGTATATTCGTGCTACTCTTCCATACATACGAGCCGATATACCAATAATTATTGTATTTCGAGCACTAGGTTTTGTTGCCGACAAAGATATTTTAGAACATATATGCTATGACTTCAGTGATACACAAATGATGGAATTGCTGAGACCATCTTTGGAAGAAGCATTTGTTATTCAAAATCAACAGGTAATTTCTGTTATCTTTCACGTGCCATATTTTTATTACAGACTACAGATGTTTTTGTGATTATTGGATTGAATTATTTCTAGGGGTGTAAATGATATCTGAAAACTCAATAGCCCAACCCAATTACTCCATAATAATGGGTAGTGCATTCAAAAAAGTTTTCAATAACCTTATTGTATTGAGTTTGAATCCTATATACATAGGATGTGATTTTTTTATTGAATTGAATGCTGATTTATCTATGTTTGAATCTGAAAACACAATAATCCAAATGCTGAAAAACAAATTATACGTGTAGTATATGCAAATATAGAAATATGAAGAAAATTGGCTATATGATTTGTGTTAATTTCTTTTCTTCTTGTTTGGATTTACACCTTTTTTTCATGCATGCTGTCCTTCATTCTCATTTGTTGCTATATTAATTCTAAAATTCCAACAAATATTCAGGCTTTGATTATATTTCAGTTAAAGCTAGACATAAATAGAACAAACCAATCATTTACTTCCCACATCTCACTTCTCTTATATCACAGTCTACCACATATTATTGTGATAAGAGTTCATTTTGTTTTGGAAATTGTTAATCCTTGATTATTGTCCCGTTAAAAGCATGCACTAAATAGAGCCTTAAAAAAAAACTGGAATTTGAACTTGGATCCAACTATTAATTGGATTTGAATGTGAATTTGGAGGTTACTCATTTTGGTGGATGCAGGATCTGTATTGGAACTCTCTGTTTTTCTGTTTACTTTAGTTTGGATATACAGCATAGATTTGATATGAAACCCACCTGTTTAGAGCCCTAATTATTCCTGTTCAAGGTATTTCTTATTGATACGAGATGGTATTAATTTTATGTGATGGAGCTTTTTTTTTTTGGCATATTTTTACTCGGACAGATGAGCCAAAGTGCAAAAAAGAGGGAGCAATTTCATTCATTGTATAGTGTCAAGTTATGCCAACTAGAAATGACATGGCCACTATCTTGTATAATTTGTATGATGTTAATTGCCTTTATCATCATATTCAACCTTTTGGAGTTGGCAGTATTTGTATTGTTGTGATGATATTGAGTCACATAATAATGCCATCTTTTATGTTTATTTACTTTAAATTTCATTCAGTTACTGATGCAATGTTGACCTTAAGGTTCTGAAATGGGTTAGCATGAGCTCTAAATTTTTATCTCGGAAGGGGTAGCATATATTATGGTTCTTGATCTGGGAAGGGGTTTGTGTAGCATGTACTATGGTATATTTTTGTCTATTGCACTAGTAAATTTCAAGCTCTCCAATATGCTTTTACTTGAGCAAATTAGACATCAAAATCTTTGGGAAACATATTTGAGCGACAGGAATAGGTGATGTGATGGTAGGATAGTCTGTTACAGAAAGGAAGTTACCCATGATAGATGTATGAGCAGCTTTGTGAAAATGGAACGAGATGCCATGAAGAAAAGTGGTCATTCTTTTGGGACCTTTAGCTAACAATTCTTTAGGTTGCTGGAAAGTGCTTCATTCATACTTTAAATGGAGACAAATAGGGAATGCAGAATTTATCTTAATACAATGGCATGAATCTACTTCATAGTATGATTTTATAGTGATAAGATGTAAAGACATTTGCATTATAGCTGGGAATTCGGAGTGTAAAATTGTTGAAATAAAGATTTCCATTTGTTGTCTGCCATGGATATGGAGTTTGGTTATGATTGAACTGCAATTAGTTCAAATCTAGGAAGCATAGATACCGGTACGTGGTACGGTATTTTATGATATTGGTACGGCGATATGGTAAAATTGAAAAAACCACGATACCGGTATGGCTAGATATTTTATATTTTTATTAATATTTGAATATATATAATATTCGAATATTAATAAAATATATGAAAAAATTGAATTATATATATAATATTCGAATATTAATAAAATTAAATTCTCAAATTTCAACTGAATTTATAAATATCATCATAAAAACAAATAAACACTTGCAATTAACGAAAAGAAAAAACTAGCAGTCTAAATAAGTAGAAATCAAAATAATAAGTCTTGATAATCAAGCGATAATAGTTTCAGCTGTTTCATTCTCTGCATCATCAGCAAAAAGCTTCTTCTCCACATTTGGTTCATCAAGAGACAAACTTGCAATTTGAAGAATGCAGAGATAGGGGTACCGGTGCCGTATCGGAAATGTACCCGCAACGAAAATGTACCTGATGCTGGTACATGCCTGAAATAGGAGTACCCGTGTTTCATAGGTTCAAATATGATTCTTCTTTATTTTTTTATCAGTGATTACGGATAATGATTAAAACATAATGTTACCTGACCTGCTGAATTTAATTATTCATTTAAAAGGACAGCAGAACTATTATACCCCAATGGCCCTGCCCAAGACTAATTTACGTGTATGCACAATAAGAAGCTATGGTGGTACGGAATCTTTTAAAGACATGTAGCATGTTGTTTCCAAAAAGTATAATTAATCCTCCAAATCTTGGAAGGAAACTCTAGAATTGATGGTGCTATGAGAATAATAAACTTCATATTATCTTGGAATTAGTTGCACAATTTAGACATGGTACTTTCCTTAGTGTTCTCCACAATGTTTCCTGGTTATTTCTTGCTGAGCTACATTCTCTCTCCTTGCTTTTCCAATGCCTCTTATTATTGTTTGTATGACACTAACATTTCTCTTCCAGGTGGCTCTGGACTACATAGGGAAGCGAGGGGCAACTGTTGGTGTCACGAGGGAGAAGAGGATTAAGTATGCTTAATCACATGGACCTTTAGTGGACCTGCCATTGACAGACTTTAGATATATGTTTGATTGTTGCTATTTTCTTTGTTGCATGAGTTCTTTGTTCTTTTGAAGATATGCAAAGAAATTCTTCAAAAGAAATGCTGCCTCATGTTGGTGTTGGAGAATTTTGTGAAACTAAGAAAGCATACTATTTTGGGTAAGTTACCCATCTTTTTCCAAAGTAAGTTGTTCTGTGATATAAATATAAATTCCAGTTGAGATATTAACTGTCTTTTTTTCATTAGTTACATTATTCATCGTCTGTTGCTGTGTGCACTTGGACGAAGACCAGAAGATGATAGGGATCATTATGGCAACAAAAGGCTGGACCTTGCTGGTCCTCTACTTGGAGGCTTGTTCAGAATGGTTTATTTTACAGAACCTGGAAACTTCACAAGTCCATCTTTGAGATTTATGTTTTTTAGACCAAAAGTTTTGACATGATTAATTTTTGCAATGCAGCTTTTTAGAAAATTGACCAGGGATGTAAGATCTTACGTCCAAAAGGTTTTAATGTTTGCTGTTGACTCCTTTAATTTATTGTTGAAGTGTTAAAGTTACAATTTCTGCAAGTCTGTTTGGTAGTAATTGTAAACTATCTTTATTTATGTGGGACAGTGTGTAGATAATGGAAAAGATGTTAATCTGCAATTTGCGATCAAAGCTAAAACCATCACAAGTGGCCTTAAATATTCCCTTGCTACTGGAAATTGGGGACAAGCAAATCAAGCTGGCACCAGAGCAGGGGTTTCACAGGTCTGTTTCACCCTATTTTTTTGTTATAAAGAAATCCTCAGCATAGAACTCATTTATGTAAGATTGCTATTGAATATGCTTCCACCTGACAGGTTTTGAATCGCCTAACATATGCTTCTACTCTCTCTCACCTGCGGAGGTTGAACTCTCCTATAGGACGTGAAGGTAAAAAATACATGAAGCTTCCAATTTATCATTCATATTATATTTCAACGACACACTTGATTTCTGAGAAACATTCTTTCTTGTGTTATCAGGTAAGTTGGCTAAACCTCGACAGTTGCACAATTCTCATTGGGGAATGATGTGTCCCGCTGAAACACCTGAAGGACAGGTAATAACCTGGTTGTCAAAAGTTTTATTATAATAGATTTGGAATCAGCATCTGGATGTTTCTCATGAGATATGAAGCAATATGAGATGTAAGAGCTGATAATAATGCCAACAAAGTAAATGCAGTATATGTTGTTGCTTGTTGTTTATTTCCATACATCATATTCTGTATCTAATTTTACTCTATAATTTTGATGCCAGGCTTGTGGATTGGTGAAAATCTCGCTTTGATGGTGTACATTACTGTAGGATCGGCTGCGCATCCTATTTTAGAATTTCTTGAGGAGTGGGGTACTGAAAACTTTGAGGTACATGCATCTCATTGCAAGCTTATGATACATGTCTGGTTTCTATGGTTCCCATTTTCTGAGTTGGCATTTTGGGTGGAACATTAGTCTATCATTTTTAAATTAGGTTTGTCTTTCCTTAATCAAGTCATATGACTTTGCTTTGTTTAGGAAATATCACCTGCAGTTATTCCTCAAGCATCTAAAATTTTTGTCAATGGTTCCTGGGTGGGTATTCATCGGAACCCTGACCTCTTGGTGAGGACCTTAAGACGGTTGAGGAGACAGGTTTGCATGCATACCTTTTTATAACTCCAATTTTTCCAATTTGGATACATAAGCCTGCAAACAGGATTTTGATACTACCTTAATTGTCATTCTATGACACATTGATGATTATTTATGTATTTGTGGTAACTACATCCTAATGATTAGATTCCCAGGATTATTTCTACTTATTTTTGACATCGTCATTTACAGGTTGTATGTTGCTTATCAAAATTTTTGATTCTTTACTGGACAACAGAACCTGGAATTTCCATAATGTTTATGTGGTTATAAGAAGTTTCTACATGTTTCATTTGAGCAGTCATATTTCTTGCCTTTTATTATCAAGTAGCATGTGGGCTGGTTTCTTTGCTCTCTCTTCACAGTTATCAGTCTCTGTATCCATAAATTATCTTACATTCAATTGTCCTGCCTGACTCCTGGTTTACCATGTCTTATCATGATATGCCCATTCCATGTTTGGAGCTTGTGGTGGATTTACTAGTTTGAGTGGCCTGCCTCCAATCCTCTATACCTATCTTCTTCTATGTGATTGTGAATTTGATTTCATGGATCCATGTATTGGTGATATGCCAAAATAACTTTTCTTGCCTGAAAGCCTTTCATTTGATATCTGTATTAAAAAATTCACATCAGCTTTCTATATACTTCCATTGTCTTAGTCTGTCTTAGCAAACTTCTAATATAGATAAACTAATTTTTCTGTTTGCATATTATTAAGTTTCGTAGAGCCGCAAGTCTTAGAGTGGATCAGTGCTGATACCATCCACATTACATTAAGTCGACTGGCCTACCTATAATTTGGTTTAGATTCAGATCATCAACCCTGTCTCGGAGTCCTAATGATTCCTTTTGCTCCAAATGCGGAAGACCATCATTTTCCAGCTTGGTCTGAAGCCTTCTTGCATGTCAATCTGTACCTATCGTGGTTTCAATGCTATGATGGATAGGTGACCCTATGAATAAGTGCAGTCTTGTTCTCTATTCAGTCTCTCCCTTGATTTTCATTTTATTTAAAACTTGGTTCCTTTGCTTTCCATATTGGCAAACCATCTATAGGACTTAAGAAGTAGTTTAGTTGGACAGATGGAGAACTACAACTAGTTCATATCTATTTTACACAGATAAATAAGGACTCACAGAGTAATAGCATGTTTGAATTTCTTGATATTCAGAATTTCAAATAGGGAAACTTCTCCACTTTTCATGAGATTTGTTTAGCTTATGTGGGCGAATGTTCAACTAGTCCTAATACATCTCGTGTTTCTTATTTTTGCAATCAAAGGAAAGGTAGAATTGTGGTATAGGAAATCTCTGTTTTGATATTTCTTTTGCCTTTCGTGGTTCAAAATGTTTTTTCGATTTTGTGCTTTTCTAAACTATTTATGTCACTGCAGATGGAGAGTCAGCTAATTTGTATACATATATACAAGCATGTGAACATGCATACATGCATATTTCTGGTAGGACCATGATGACAGAACAAATTAATTCTATGTGGTCTTCCAGTAAAACTGTTTCTCCTTGTGATCTTTGATTATGATTTCATTTGTTTATTCCGACATGCATGCAAAAATCTGATTGGAAATTGAAATATTAATGGTTTTTTAATAGAACTAATTCAAGAGTGGATCATACCCTTGTGAACCACTTAAATTGTGAGCCCAAACTCTACTGCTTTGTCGTATATTATATGGCAAGAACCAGTGATGGTTCACCAATTACTTGTCAAGTTATACGTTGAAAGTGCGCTGACTCTGAAATGCCTCAGTGGTTCCGCTGGTCAGACTAATGGGACGTGCTTTCTGTTGTTGTCCTGTGATTACTCTTGAGACTAGTAACCAAAAGTTATTTCATTATTCCTTAAAAAAAAGAGAAATGCTCGCTTACATCTGGTATTATTGTTGTCAGATTGATGTCAACACTGAAGTTGGAGTTGTACGAGATATTCGTCTCAAAGAACTACGGCTTTATACTGACTATGGACGCTGTAGTCGTCCACTGTTTATTGTAGAAACCAAAGGCTGCTGATAAGAAAAGGATATTCAAGCACTGCAACAAAGGGTTTGCTGTTCTTGAGAGTTTGAGATCAAGTATATGTATTTTATTTGTTCAAATCAGCTACTGAATCCTTTAATGTTCTTCTTCCCAGGAATCTCCAGAGGAAGGTTGGCATGATCTTGTTGCGAAGGGATTTATAGAGTACATTGATACTGAGGAGGAAGAGACTACAATGATAGCCATGACTATCAATGTGAGTTTCTATATGATCAATAGTACTCGTTTGACATCTCCATATCAGTGAGTTTCAGCAATTATTATTTTAACTAAGAGAATACCTTTATCTGTATTAAAACAACACCATAAATTACATCAGTTTTACCAGATGCTTGGACATGTGATACCGTTAATAATGTCTAGCATGCCCAATTTACAATTAATTTATAATACATATTGGAGTATCCTACGTATGTTTTCTTCCAAATAAGCAATTTACATTTTACCTTATGTGATTTACTTTGATCTTTAATTGCCAGGCAAGTCAATGTTGAGTAGGGTCCTCCAAGATTGAAAATTAGATACAATCAACTGGTGATGCTTGTAATCCAATATACAAGTAACTCATTGCAAAGTAGGATCACAAGATAAGCTCTTGAGCAACAATTTCTTGGCCATGCTATACTATTTCATGTCTGTATACTATGTCTTTGTGTATGTATGCACACATGTCATGTATCTACAATAAACATACATTTATTTATGTATGATGTATGTCTATATGAACCTATGCTGCTTATATTTCTTGTTTCCTGCATGAATAAATTCAATACATAGCCATGTCTGGAAATTTTTTTTTCCATAAACATGCTATGGTCAACAGCGGTCATGTTGAATCAGTTATATGGCAAACTCGAAATTCTGACGACAATTATATGCTTCAGGATCTCGTAAATGCAAGACAGAACCCAGAGGAGGCATACTCGGAAACTTACACTCACTGTGAGATCCATCCATCGTTAATTTGGGTGTTTGTGCATCTATCATCCCTTTTCCAGACCACAACCAGGTGCTCATTTATCCAATTAAGTGGTTTGACATTGATCTCCATCTTCCATCACATTTTATTCTCATTTTTAATTGTTTGTGTACCAGTCACCTCGTAATACATACCAGTCGGCAATGGGCAAGCAAGCCATGGGGATTTATGTAACCAATTACCAATTACGAATGGTGGTAGGCTTCTTGTATTCTCTTGTTTTTAATGTTAATCTTAATGGATGCTGATCCACTTCTTCTTTCAGGATACATTGGCCTATGTTCTCTACTATCCTCAAAAGCCTCTTGTTACGACTCGTGCCATGGAACATTTGCACTTTAGACAATTGCCTGCTGGGATTGTATGAATCTCTCTCTCTCTTCTCTCTTGCGCACACACTTATATGGTTGATTTTTTAATGCTTCTGATATCTTCTTGCACTTGTGTCATAATGTAGAATGCAATTGTTGCAATTGCCTGCTATTCGGGATATAACCAAGAAGATTCTGTTATTATGAACCAATCTTCAATTGATCGTGGATTCTTTCGGTCCTTGTTTTCCGTTCTTACAGGTATGTCATTAGTTCTCTCTTCTCCCTTTTTATAATGTTTTCTAGTGTCATTTTTAATATTCTATCATTCTCTCAAATTTATGGCCCCATATCCAGAGATGAGGAAAGAAGATGGGAACTCTTGTTAAAGAAGACTTCGGTCGCCCAAATAGGGAAAATACGATGGTGAGTGGTTGAAATGATTAGTTATTGGCTTGTTATTGTTCATTCTATTTGTGGATTATTATGTTACATGGATGCTGATAGGCGTGCTATATGCCAAGTGCATAAATATTGGATCTTTCTAATAATGAAGAATTTTGTCTCACGGATTCATAACTATGTCATGATAATACCCATATTTAAGTGTCAAGGTGTTTGGGTACTTGAGGCTAAAATGGTGGATCTGAACTCCAGGTACCATAGGTGCATTGATCCTTTCCCTTATTTCTGCAGGGCATGCGGCATGGCTCTTATGACAAATTGGATGATGATGGTCTTGCACCTCCGGTGAGTTTTTTAGACGGTCAATTATTTCATCAACTTGGATAACTCTGTAGTCTTTCTTTATTCTATAATTATTTATGCACATATCAGGGTACAAGGGTCTCTGGTGAAGATGTCATAATTGGAAAGACATCTCCAATCCCTCAAGATGATTCTCAAGGTCAAGCTTCAAGATACACACGTCGTGATCATAGTACCAGTGTACGACATAGTGAAAGTGGGATGGTGGATCAGGTTGGCTATTTCTTTTTCCACCAATTATACTGTTTGGAGTATCTTTCCTTAAATAGTGTTCTTATGTCATGAAAATATTTCAAGACTTAACAATAATTGATATTATACTTTCTTCCTTTCTATGTTGAATAATGTTCCTTTCTTTTTTTCGTATCTGTCCTTAAATAGAGGCAATGTTTCTTTGTCACAGGTCCTATTGACGACAAATGCTGATGGTTTGAGATTTGTGAAAGTAAGAATGAGGTCAGTTCGTATTCCTCAAATTGGTGATAAATTTAGTAGCAGGCATGGCCAAAAGGGAACTGTTGGAATGACATACACACAAGAAGACATGCCATGGACAGTGGAAGGCATCACACCTGACATTATTGTGAATCCTCATGCCATTCCTTCTCGAATGACAATAGGTCAACTTATTGAGTGCATCATGGGAAAAGTTGCTGCCCATATGGGAAAGGAGGGAGATGCTACTCCTTTTACTGATGTCACAGTAAGTAAATCCATAGAACCTTCATGCAAGCTTTACCTGAGAAGCATGTCACAATTTAACTTGCTAGAAATGCTGGAGCTTTTTTGCTTATTCAGTTTAAGAATTCCAAGGTACTGTATCTGATGTTAAAGAACATTATGTAAAGTTTCTTCTGTTCTGCTCGAGGAGGAAGTATTTTTCCGTATGTCTAGCTAAAAGACGTTGTTGATAGCTCGTACATAAACACATGGTTATTCAATTTGCATTACCATTAAGGATTTGTACTAATATGGTTTAATAAATATGATGGAGAACTGTTATCCTTTGCCTTTGGAGTTCATATTTTCCTCTGGATTAGTTAATTATAATTCGGTTATTTGAAGTCTACTTTGATTCTCTCTTTTGAAGTTCTTGATATGTAAATTTACCCTGTAGACAGAAACGTGGCTCTGAAGAATGACCTTGGACGAGTGTCTTGCATGTTATTCTGATGATCCTAAACTTGTATCAGTTTCAAGATGTGACTAAGGTCTCTCCTAAATTATATCATTGACTATCTCCTTGTAACTGACCTGTGACTTAGTTTTTCCAATTCAATGATCTATCAGGAGTTCTATCCTAAATAATGTTTCTAACATTGATTTCAGATATTTTCTGATGTAGGAGTTTAATATGTAATGTACTTTTGTAGTTGCCTCATTACAAAAAAATGCTTATATTATCACAAATTTCCTAGGTGGACAATATCAGCAAAGCTCTTCATAAGTGTGGATATCAGATGCGTGGGTTTGAAACTATGTATAATGGCCACACTGGGCGGAAGCTGACTGCCATGATATTCCTTGGACCTACTTATTACCAGAGACTGAAGCACATGGTTGATGACAAGATCCACTCTCGAGGGCGTGGACCTGTGCAAATTCTTACAAGGCAGCCAGCAGAAGGACGCTCTCGTGATGGAGGTCTTCGCTTTGGTGAGATGGAGCGAGATTGCATGATTGCACATGGGGCTGCACATTTCCTGAAGGAAAGGTTATTTGACCAAAGTGATGCTTATAGGGTTCATGTTTGTGAGAGATGTGGGCTTATTGCTATTGCCAACCTCAAGAAGAATTCCTTTGAGTGCAGAGGTTGCAAGAACAAGACTGACATTGTTCAGGTAAGGATTTTCTTTTGAGCCCATTTCCATTACAAAAAAAATGCTTTGCCAAGTAGTTGAATATGAGAGCATTTTTGGTTTTTTGAGGCTTTATCTAGAGTATATTTGCTTACACAAACCTTCATGCATAAACTTATAGTTGCTCAAAATGGCATCCAATAGTTTAGTGGCTTTTGTTCAATGAACATAGCTTTTACTCCCTTGTATATGTGGACGCACATGGTATTTATGCCCGGTTGTCTTTTGTATCTTCAAAAGGCTATTTATGTTTGGCGTAATAAATTCAGCTAGCAATCCCAGTATGCTACATCACATATTTAGTTGAACAGAGTGTGTCTATAATAGTTTGTACAGAATGATATGTGTGTAATATTTTGGATTTCTAGCCAAAACACAAACACTCGATGTAGTATAATGGGATTGATTGATTTTTCCGATAATTTAGTTAATCTCAAACAGGTAAGCATTCTTGTGCAATTTTGATGCAAGGTTGGATGAGTAATTTTATCTCATGTAATTTTCTGTTTTACTGTATGTATGTTGTCACACTATTTTCTGATGCCTCCAGTCAACTTCAGTTCTGTTTAATCTTAACCACATCTTCTCCTGTTTCTGGGTCATCTTTTTGCATTCTTCCGTTGGCTCTCTCAAATTTTTAAAGTTTAATCATATGCACTGAGTGGGGCTAAATAGCGAAACTAAATTAGTGGAAGTATTATTCTGCCTGACTCCCCTTTAATTTTAACTTACGTAACCAAATATACCATCTTCCTTGTATAGGTGCATATACCTTACGCATGTAAGCTGCTTTTCCAAGAGCTCATGGCCATGGCAATTGCTCCCAGAATGTTCACGAAAGAAATGAAGCCAGCCAAAGATCAAAAGAAGAAAGGAGCCTAAATCATTTTACCCATACTTTTGTGGCCTACTGACGCGCAGTCCTTGTTTGTACCAAAAAAAATACGTGATCCTTGTTGTAATATGTGGGATATTGGTACTGCTTCGGGAAATCCAGAAATTTTGAGGTCAGGCTTCATTATTATGATGGTGCTTGTTCTCATATTTGAAGTGGTTGTCAGTTGTGCATGCTGGTCTGAGCAGTCACGGTAGTTCTAAATTGCGGCTTTGAGGGCGATGGAGAGAAGTTGATTCTGTTTATGCTGCTCAGGATCATCGTGAAGACAACTGTATGTGGTGGAAGGAAAGGGTGTTTTGATTAGCTTGAGCCTTCATTCATTTGGAAGAAAGCACGACATGTGTCATCTACTTGCCATACTGCTGCGGGCGTTAAGGGAGCATGTACATGTCTCACAAGTGTTTAGCTATTCATGTAAAACTTTTGCGTAGATTATCCAGTATCAGGTGGAGATATTACTGTGGTTGCATATTTGAATAATTGCACCATGCTAAGTTTAGGCTAATGAACTTGTTTCCGGTTCATCTCTGTGAGAAGTCATCGGTTGTGGGAATCATACAATAGTTGTGTAGTTGTACCCCTTCTTTAATGTGAAAGCTTCTTGATGCACTTGTTCTTTTGAATGATTATACTGTAGTTACATTTGGCACCTGAATTCTTTTTGGCATGATGTACACCCAGCTTGGTAGCAGAAATATGTGACCCAGGAATGGGATTGCTGATCGGCCTTGTGGGGATCGTGTGCCATTTGGTTACAGGTGGTTATGATATAGCTTTTATGTTATAAACAGCCGCTATGATGTTATAACCGTTGTTTTGAGAGGGGTCCGTCATGTCGCATGCATATTTAGCAAAAATTCAAATAGAAGACTGTTATATTTCTAATAGCTGCTGTTGTATGGTACAATGGGCAGTAATTAGTTCTAATTTTCACCTGAAGTTCAGCGTACAGGCTGAAGGCGACTTATGGAGGCCATGCCACTGCTGCGGTTCAGCATACGCAGAAGAAGCGTGCGGTTCCTTTGTGTCTTAGTATGGCCCCGCGTGGCATTAGTGCGCATATTGGGCCTGTAGGCTTTCTTAACATGAGAAATTCTTTGTGCACCATAGGCGGCGTAGAAAATCTCACGTGGAGTGCACCGTCTAATCTGATTGGTTCACATAGTCATTATTTTCAATACATAGTCATTATTTTCAATACGTATTTAATGTCTGTAGATTGATTTTTTATTAAAATTTATATGACGAAATATCCATCGTTTAGAAAAATTATAACATCATATGTGGTGTAATATAGCATAAATATCATAATATGGTGTCAGATATCATAATATGAGATGAGTATTTTTTGTTCAACTATTTTTTAATACGTATTTAATATTTGCAGGTCAGTTTTTTCGTTTGAAAATTTCAAATAACGAAAATATTTTATTTTAAAAAAAATTATGACATTTTATGCATATTATAGGTGCAGGATGCCATAATATGAATATAGAATGTCATAATTTTTCAAAAATATAGATATTTTATCATATAAAACTTTAATATATTTGTAGATATTAAATATATATTAAAAATAATAATTATGTAAATCAATCGAACGAGATGGTGTATTTCACGTCGAATTTTCTACACCATCGTGCACAAAAAATTTCACCTCTTAACACCTCTGTAGGATCCCGGCTGATGCAGCAGGCCCCAGCGTGCACAATGCCTAATATGAGGTTGGCCCTATATGATCTTTGAAGGGTTAGCTTAATGTGTGAAGGAATTATTTCGTATTTTAAACCTGTGATATCTGGATCATAATGGAGCAACTCTACTATCATCTCAGTGATTCAATACATGACTCGCAAAAGAACAGTAGGTTCAGAACGTAATCGGGTTTTATTTAAAAATGTTCCAGGTGTTAGCTTTTCAAGTTGGTAAGGTTTTTGGCGGTGGGACCAAATGGACATGAATTAATTGAATCTTACCTTCACTGGGGTTTGGAGAGTTAGGGTACTTTTAAGGGTCATCTCTCATTTCAATCACCAACATTGGTGTCTGGAAATTTCCTCACAAACCCTAGGGAATGCAGAAGACGCAATATATGAGTTATAAACAAAAACTTAAATAATTCAACATGAGGAACATTTGAGTTGAGTTTAGCTTGAGTTAAAGTTGGATTATGTCTTATATATATTTACTTAATCCATTTGTAACAAGGTTAAGAAATAACCCATTATTTTATATGGATCCATGTACATCCCGTGAAATTATTTATAGCTGCTTAATCTATTTCTTAGAAACCAAACAAGTAAGACTAAGAAAAAGGCTGTAAAGTTGAGTACAAAAAAGAAGAAAAACAAACAGGAGAGAGAATTAAAAGCGAAGATTCTGTTAGAGGTGAAAAAGTTATCATGTGAGAAAAATTGAATAAAAACATGAAAAATCTTGAAAATATTCTAAATTCCATTTTTTTCAGATAATTTTTATCTATTCTCCTAAGCATCGGTTACACGAACCAAATCTTGACTGACCTATTACCTTCCATCACTAATGTTTAAAGGATGTTGGCCTATATTTTTTTAAGGGTTTACATATCGAACATGATGATCCACTTGAGTTGGACAGTCAACTTCAAATTTAACCCATTTAAATCTGATTAATTTTGACAATCTATATTCGATCCATTTTTTAAATATTTTTTAAAATTTTAGATGATTTGTAATTAAATATTGCCACCTTTAATTTATTCTACTTAGAAGAGTATTGTCCAATAATGTCACCATATTACGTTCTCTTTACTATAACTATTTATGTTATATTTAATTTGATGTTTACTTCTCAACGTGAGAAACAAAAAGAATATGCCTTTCAAAATTAAGAATTTATTATCAATATGAATAAATAACAAAAAATAAATCAGAGTAGTGCCTCTCTAGGTCATTGTACCAAAAGAAAAGATTTTATTGTTAAGGATTCAACAGTTTTCTTTCGTAATTCCGCATAACAATCGGAGATGGTTGAGGCATCTACGTGGAAACCAGGAGAAATAAATGATTACCAACATCTCCGATTACTAATTGTTTAGGTGCACTCCTCCCACAGTCGTATTGTTATACTAAAATCACAAAATTTACGGTCCTCACATGAAAATGTGGAATTAAAAATTAATAGGTCTATGTACCAAAAAAATAATAATAATAGGAGGTCCGTCCTAAGAAAAAGTATTAATAGGTCCGTTGCCACACTGCCAGTATATTAAGCACTGGCCCCTCTCTCTCCGCGCCGCCGCCGCTGTAGCACGGGCCACCATCGTCGCCGGCAGCCGCTTTCATCCGTGACAGGTTAACCTCTCTCTGCCACCTCCCCCCTCCTCCCCCCTCCCCTCTTTCTCTACCTTCCAGCCCCGCCGCTGCTTGCTCGACCGCCCGGCCGACCGGAGCATCGAGCCCCACTGCGCCGTGGACTTGTATGCCCTTTCGTTCGCTTTCTTCGTTTTCACGTGGTCTCGTCTCTGGCATAATTGCTTCAAACGGGAATAGGGAAGTGGAGATATGTGAACATGATTGAGAGGGAAACGCCTAGCAAGTGTTTGAATAAATTACTGTGATACTCCGTATCATTCTAAAAGCCTTAAACGGTAATCGTCTTTTGAGAAAGAATGGTTGTGAACGGTAATCGTCTTTTGGAAATATGGAAATTTACTCCCTTTTTTTAAAAAAAAATCCTGGCCATGGAGTTCTTAACATCTATTCCTATCTCATTGTTCTTTTTACATCTTTTACGATTCTACAGAATGATATTCCCTTTTCCTTTAAATATTGCAGTCTTGGTAATATAATCCCCAGTTGGTTGTGGCAGTTGTAGCAGTTGATCATTATCTAACAATTGCATCAATTGGTCATTATTTAACGATCTTTGCTGGATACAGCGAGCATTTCTCTGATGATATTCTAGCTTCCTTTTCAGATTTTTACGATTGAAATAATAATTTGCAATCTTCTTTAAAAGTTGTGTCCCTGGTAATCAAACCCTAATTGGGTAACTGGTTTTCAGTCATTACTCCCAGTTCCTTTTCTCGTGGTTTCTTCTCTACTTCCTTTATTCCCTCGCTTGGACAGGAGGTAAGGGGAGAAGAGAAGAGAAACAGATAAAAGAAGTTTTTCTCCTACACATTTTTACTAATATATCCGAAGGTGGAGAGTTTTGGAGACAAGAAAGCTCTCTATTCCTTCATTTTTTCCTACTTTATGTATCCAAACAGAACAGAGTCAAAAATACAGGACATATGCAGTAATTTTAGGTAATTGTTGTTATACCTGTGGTGTAGTTCGGGAGCGATATGTGATAATCTAATGAATAACATGAATGCAGATTTTTCTTAGTTGTGAACATGACAACATTGAAAGATGTGGTAGCCCGCCGACCCATCGCAGCCACTATTCGGCTTACTGTGCCAGCTGGGGAGCCCGGCCAGCTCCTCCAGTTGGGCCAGCTCTTGGTCAGTACCGGCTGAATCTGATGGCATTCTGCAAAGACTTCAATGCAAGGACTCAGAAGTACAAGCCGGACACACCAATGGCTGTCACGATTACAGCCTATAAGGACAACACATTCGAGTTCACTGTCAGGTCTCCCTCTGTCACCTGGTTTCTCAAGAAGGCTGCTGGGATTGAATCAGGCAGCAGCCGTCCGGGACACGTGGTGGTATCGTTCATCACGCTTCGCCACGTGTATGAGATTGCAAAGGTGAAGCAATCAGACCCATTCTGCCAGCACATGTCGATTGAGGCCATATGCAAGTCCATCATTGGTACAGCCAATTCCATGGGTATCCAAGTTGTTAAAGATCTTTGATTGTTGTTCTTATAAATTGTCAGTCATTGTTATCTGGGTGGTCTCGATAGTTACTCTTACCATCTGTAATAGTTGAGTACTTTTTGTGTTCGGCTTATGTGCTAAATGAAGGCAAAGAATGATCCATTGCCAACATCAAGTGTTATTATAGTGAGTCTTCCAATCATTCTTTTTATTTGTTATAAGTTGTCTTTACCACTCTATTTATGCATACTATATGGTCAGCTTCTTTGGAGTCGATCATTGCATCCTTTTAACCTTCAGTATTAAATTTCAAGTTTTATTCTATCCTTAGGTTTTTTTAATCAAAACTATTACTTGATATTAGATGCATTCATGTTCAGAAGGGAAATATGTGATTGATCTAATCAATATGCGAATATATGATGAAGCAATTGCTTGGTTTTAACCATTAATGGGGGAATTTCGGTTTTAGAATTTTTGAGGTTCAAATTATGATTTGATGATAGATGCATGTATAATGACATCATCAAATAACATGTGGTGGATAAATAAGAAAGAGAAAATGACACTTGTAATGAAGGAGAAAACAGAAAAGGAGAAAAAATGGTGGCAAAATCTCAACTCCATTCTGTGATGTGTTTCTCAACTAATATCTTCCTCTGCAAGTTTGTCCTTCTAATTTTATTAACTTTTTTTTTAAAATGTTTGAAAATTCCAACATGGCTCCCAAAGCATATAATGCCATTTGATAGCTGCTATTGCAACTCTAGGATTGGTGCCCAATTTTGTGCGTAGTTGAAGCCATCTCCATCACAGCTCATGTTATGAGTTTGGAGTAGAATGTGTTCTAGTTTCATTTATATTTTCCTCATACCTTTCACAATGAGTGGATGACAGGAAACATTGACCAACTTCCTTTTGTTTGATTATAAATTCTTTCAATAATTCTAAAGGACTTCCCTGATAAGAAATAGAAGTCCGCTGAAGTTTGACAATAGTATCGTATATATTGTTGTTGGGTACCAGTTTTTCTTTCTTTTGTTCCTATCTTTCTTCCATGTTTATTCTTAATGAGTGTTTTGCTCTCGAATGAGTATAGTTTATTTGTCAATGTGTCACATGATTGTATGGAGGTTATCAGGTCTGACCTGCTAAAATATTGAACTTCTGTATGGTTAAGGCTTATATTGCTGGGTGTTATCCTTGCATGGTGGACTAGAGTGACAAGTCTATTGCTGATGTCATCTTGTGTGTTA
This sequence comes from Elaeis oleifera, assembly GCA_000441515.1. Classification (NCBI taxonomy): domain Eukaryota; kingdom Viridiplantae; phylum Streptophyta; class Magnoliopsida; order Arecales; family Arecaceae; genus Elaeis; species Elaeis oleifera. The sequence goes on from KE504647.1 coordinate 1,580,726, forward strand.
CCATTCATTCAGGAGTTGCCAATCTTGCCTGGTGCTAGAACAAACATGACACAAATCTTTACGTTATGAGCTTGATTTTATGCCAAACCCTTCATTAAAGAGAGGGATTATTGAACTACAGTGTCAAGGCTTTTACTAACTCCATTCTAAATTTGGCTCTATCTCATCCTTGTACTACTGTGAACATGGAAAAGTATAAAGGTATGGTTCCACCTACTGTCTCTAATTCCCGTGCCACTTCCATTCCCTATTGGTGATTGCTCGTATATCCAAGTGGAATTGCCTTTTTCTTTTTCCAGCCAAACCCATCAGTGATCTGGGGAAACTCTTATTATTGGTTGTGACTCATGAGAACAGAGCAGCAGCCTTCTTGAGATGCATCATTTTGCTTATTTTGTAGGACATTGGTCTTGGTAGGACTTTTTATGTTGGGATCAAACAAGAAGATACATTAGAATGCTGCAGCTTAACCATTGCTACTTGTGGCCAATCTAGGTTTCTCTTGAATAGCCCCTCCGCATCTCTTGACAATGACCAGCTGGCAGCCTTTCTACATCTGTCATTGTAGGCCATTTTGGGGTTCAGTAGCATGACCTTTATGTTGGATTCTGGAATAAAAGGCTGATCAATCGGCTTAACCTAGTTTTTGGGCCAACATTTTTGTTTTTCATAACAACACGATGCTAGATAATAGCATGGAACTTTGCCGATGCTCTGGTCATATTCATAAACTCAAGGAGAATAATTGCTCAAGGAGATGTGATGGTGGTCAAGATTGCAGCTAGTTGATGATTGAATGAAATTTCTTTCATATGATCTCTATAATAGCTGATTAGGGGAGAACCTGAGGTAGTTGCATGATAGCTCTAGCTGTGAAATACTGAAAGAAACAATTTGTTGAGTTTCAGAGGTGGTCATCTTTGGAGAATGCAAAATTGCTTGAGGAATATGAAAGCAATATCAAGACTCTGGAAAATGTTATATTGACTTCAAGTTTCTTTACCATTCATTTGTTGTGTTTCAGCACCATTAAGTTTGTCAAAGGACATGATGTACTTATAAATACATCAAGTCCTCGTTTTATAGTTGTCTTCATTAAGCAACCCATCCGGCAATTGGTTTGTTGAACTTTTGCCAGAATCTAATTCATGTTTAGTAGTACAGGCTGTATGGCAATTATTGTGATTGAGTTCCAGTTTGGTGAGCTAGAATAATGAATTAGTCTACAAAGGGGGAACTAGAACAAGGCACGTACTGCACCTTGATTGTTCTTACATCTTTTGATCGAACGAGTTGGAAGAATTTGTAGTAGTGAGCACAATCCCAATTGTCCATGGTTCTTTTTTCATTATCCAACTCTCTATCTAGTGTAGCATGTTTGTTGTACCAGCAAATTCAAAAAACAATAGTTCACTGCTTTTTACACGTAGGACATGATCAACCATTGTTTCTGTTTTATATGAGCATAATGTTTAAGTAAAGAAGTTGAAAGGTAGGGCAGTAGTTTCTCCAAGGGCTCTGATAGTTCTGAATATGTGGAAGGCTGATAAAAGGCTAAAAATTAAATGAGGCCACCTCAGCACATTTTTCCCATGTCTCCTGCCTGGGTACTCTGTGTCCGACTTCTGTGCACAGATCATTACCTTTGAGAAAAAAAATCGCATGACCCAGTAAAGTGGTCTTTAGATAGAGAGAGAGAGAGAGAACTCTTTTAAATAAACTTGGTTTCTTCCCTACACATGAAATTTTGTTTGAACATGACACAACCAATCAAATGGACTGTCTCGGCCACATATGTTCACAGAATGTTGTAGACATCAAAGCAAATTTGAAACAGAATTGAGAGTTCTTGATTTGTCTTGGTGGGAGGACTAAACCTGCCGAGCAGACTATGGGTTGTTCTCCCTTTCTTTGCTCAATTTCTGGCAGTATGATGAGCAATGACATTTAGCTATTCGTTTAGTTTAAATATGAGGGACCCTCTTCATTGGATCTCCTGATTTTCTTGCAATAGTTTATTTGATACTATTAAGTATCTTCTAGTTGCTTTCAGTTATTCAGCCATTTTATGTGCATCAGTGTGGATGTCAGTCCATGTTAGTCAAGTTCGCTTACGATCAATTTATCAGCATTTTCTCTCCTATTTGAGTTTCATTCAGTAGTTCATTTGGGTACCATTGAATTCCTACAGCATGGATTTAGAAGAAACATGAGTTAGCATAATTAAGAGTAATTACTCAAGGATTTACCTTTATTGTTTAATCCAAAGCTTATTGCATCCCCCTATATTTTTGATCCTCCTCCAGTTGTAATTTGTAGCAATGGCAGATCGATCTGGTGATGTAAGCTTCTTTATACCAATTGCATATAATGTGTTACCTGTTGAGGTTGGGGCATAAAACATTCTTCTGATCAGATCTAAATCCTTTTCTACACTTACTCCAACTCTTCCCATTATAAATTTTTGTTATGACATAAAAACTTCGCAAGGAGGCTGCCATGGTCCATGTATCAGACAATAATGGGTGATAAATAGTCGTAGAGTGAGTAGTTATCAATAGATCATTGTTGAGGAATGCTTGATAGGAACTTGAATGCTAATTGAAACAGGAGGATTAGGGATATTTGCAAAGGTAATTTCATGGGCTAGTTACACAAGAACTCTAGGAAAAAGCAACTGCTTAAACCATTTTGACACAATTAATCCAAGGACTGTCAATGGTTCGGATTTGGGGCCAAGTTTGTCTACTTCCAAACCCAAAGTTTACTTGTTAGATCTGAAACCAAACCTAACTAACATTTATATCTAATTAATATCTCGTTGGCTAAGATGTCATGCTTCTTCTTCTAAGTTTTGAAATTTTATCTAATTGATGTTACCACTCGACTGTTGTAGCACACATGTCATATAATTGTCGAACCCTGTAGTCATTTATCAGGAATTGGCACAAATTGAAATGCGGGTAAGTTTTATGGAAGTTGTGGTGTGCTAGCAGAGCCAATCGTTCATGAAGCATCTATCCGTGGGAGGAATTCAGAACCCTCTCAACCGGGTATTGTAAAGTTGAATGTCGATGGATCTCTATGATGTTGGTGCTAGTTTGTGGTTTGGAATCTCTCTTCACAACGGCCATCGAACCGCTTGAGCCTTCTGTTTCATTTGCTTTCTAACTACATTCTTGTATTAATAGATATACCCTCACTTCTAATAAATGACTGAGAGAGAAAACAAGAACATATTCTATGGCGGAAATATTTGTTCCAAGCCATCATATTCAATGAACTAATAGTCATTTAGCATATGCAATTTTTTGTTGAGTAAGCCTCAAGATATGTTTGGTTGGAAAGGATTAGACTCTAGAGTGAAAGAAGAATGGGCGACTTTTATTTTAGCCATTTGATTAGAGAGAAATCTCATTCATATTCCAATTTTAAAGGAATGTGAATGGCTCATTTCTCCAAACCTAATTCCCACTCCTCTAGTTTTTCTATTTATTTTGATTTCGATCGCAACTAAAAACATCGAGCATATAGCTATTCTAAGACTGCAAACGGATCGGATTGATCCGTGATCCGATCCCATCCCATTAGACTCGATCCGAATCCATTTAAAAAATCCATGGAGCCGGGTCGGGTTCAAAAATTGGACCCGTTCATCTTTCCGGGTCAGATCTGGATTTTCTGAATTTGGACCCGACCCGATTCGACCCGTGGAGACTTTTGGGTTAATTTGGATCTCAAGATATATGATCCGACCCGATCCGATCTGAATCGGATCCAAATATAAGATCCGAACTCAGTTAGAATGACTCATCCAAATAAGAATTTGGGCTTGGGTCAAAAAAGAGACTCACCCAAATTTTTCTTAAATCTTTATTAAAATCTTTAATACTGTCACACTATCATAAGATCATTAATGCACTGCACAAGAAATGCCATTCTTATAGTTAATCTCGAAATTTTTTAAAATCCTTCCATAAATACAAAGTAAACTGGGAACATACTAACAGTTGTTCATAATTAAAATATCCAGTTATTTGTTTACTGTTGTACATTACTATTGCCTTAGGGATGGTATACAATATCCACTATCAATGGTGAAGTGAGAAGACATGGAAAGAGAGGAGAGGAGAGAATATCTATATGAAAAGATAGATATGGCCATGCTATTTTGCTGTCGATGTGACCTCTAATTCTATTTTATGTAGATTTTTAAATCCATGATCCGATCCGATCTGAATTAGATCCGAATCGGACCGTATTTCATGGATTGGGACTGGGTTATATATGGACCCATCCGATCTGAATGATCCAATGGATCAATAAATTCAGCCATGGATCCGACCCGATCCAATCCGATTTTTATTGGGATGGGTATAGGTCCAATATCAAGACCCGATCAAGAAATCGGGTCGGGTCAGGATCACTCAAGACCCAATCCATTTGCAGGCCTAGCTATTTCGACTTCTATTTTCAATCAATTTTGATTTTAATTGTGAATCAATCATGCCCTAAATATTATGTGTGTGTATGTACATGTGCATGTGTACATACATAAACAAATTTTAGACCAACACAAATTTTAGAAGAAAGATTAAAAGAAATCCCATAAACAAGTTTCAGATAAATATACATATATGTGTGGGCATACATCCATATATATGCATGTATTTATGTATTGGTATGAGAATTCTTTGTATCTTTAGTATGTGAAAGGACTTATTTTCTTTGTGGTAATCCATCATTGGATCACCCAGTGTATACATCTCAAAGTTCTCTGAACACCATCAAATGATCCGGTGGTGGATTCATATGAAAGAAATTGAATTTTTTTTTATTTCATGTGAAAGATGCAATTAGTGACAATCGATCAAGTTGGATAAGATATAGATGAGGCTGGTTATAGATAGATAAATAATGTGTTTATTCAAATTTAATCAATTTATTAAATAGATTAAAATTAATATGAAATTGATTTTTTGTTTTTCGATGAAAAGAGGGCTAAATGAAGTTAAATGGGTTAAATAGTTAAGTGTTGTCATTCTCTTCTATTTTAGCTAGAGGTTGATGTAAAAGAAGATTTTACGAAGTTGTTACTGAATCTTGATCGCTTTGAGATCTATGTCGGTGGAAGACAGAGCTCAAAGCACTTTGAGATCCATGCGTCGAAGACTCGAAGGTGAGGCCTGAGGCTGACCTCAGTCAGGTAATATCCATTTCAATCACGGCCGTATATCAGATTGGTCTATCCTTCGGAGAAATTATTGTCTGGACCAGGTTCAAGTGCACCACGACAAAACTTCGAGCATGTGCACGGTGGATAACGCGCAGTCCGAATTGGTTAAATACAGGGGATAAGGTGGCGTGTTATCCACCGTGGGATTTGGCTTGGTCCATTGGACCTGGTCCAAGTAATACTTAGCTTTTTGGCAGGCACATCACCGCACGTGCCGACTATTGGTTTCTAGCACCCTAACCGGTTACCTCTACTTCCCTCCCACGAAGCACCACCACTCCTCTCTCCTCCCTCTCTCCCCCTCCCCTCGTCCCTCTCCACCACCGCTGTGTCGCGTCCGCCCACCGCTCTCTTCTCTGGGCGACGGTGCCCTCGCCTTCTTCCCGTATGCGTTCTCTCTCTCTCTCTCACAACTTCCAGTAGGGTTAGGGTTTTGTAGCGTAGAAATTCTTTTTTTTTTAATTTTATTTTGGTGAGGATGGAAACTTGTTCTTATTCTGAACGTTTTGACATAACATCTGATTATATGTTCCGTTATCTAGGGTTATGGTTTATGCTAACTATTCTTTCTCCTGTTTAATTGAATTATTTGGACAGATTTGTTGTCTAGATTAATACGGTAGGGTTTATGCTGATAGATCCAGGTTGGATTTCCTGCGGGGGCTCATGGGCTGTTGAGTGGCTTCTCTGTTTTGTGTGTTGGTTTCGATTTTATTTTCATGGTTCCTATCCTTTTTATTCTGATTTGTTTTTTGAAAATTTGAGCTTGCGACTGATCTGGGTTGAATCCGTGCCAAGAACAAGCAATTCTACGTCTTCTGCTGGTGATAATGCCCCTTATTATGGATTCGAAAGTATTTCTTACTAAACTCTCATGTTCATCTGTTGTTGAATATTCCGTTCTGTTGTTGAATATCCCGTCCTTTCTGAGGAATAATGCCTTTTGATTTTTCTTTTCTTTTTTTTGAAAGAAAGGTTACAGAATTGTCAAAAAAAAGAGATAAATAAGTTCAACTAACAAAGAAAATCCTTCCCTATGTATGATCGTGTTGTTATCTGGTTTCATAGAGCTCTAGTTTCATCGACTTGTAATTTCTGGAAACCCTAATACAAGTAGGATTTTCAAATCAAGATGCTTCATTTACAAATCCCGACTGAAGTGCTGAAGTCCTTACCTTGGTGGCAAAACCTATTTTTCTTGACTTCTTGAACTTTTTTATGCCAATATCGTTGATTAGTGCTGTCATTTTTCTTATCTTCACTGCAAATCAATACCTCTAGTCTACATTTGCATCACCCTTTGATTGATATATGTTTTCACCTTTGAATTGGTAAATAATATTAGTTTGGGCTGATTTTGTTCACTCAAGCTGTTGTTTGATAGGGTGCAAGTTTTGTCTGGAATTTACATTCTTGTGAACCAGTAAATCAACTTTTCTTTATTTGGTCTTTTGCATAGTCTTTTCCCCCATCTATCATGACATACTGAACTGTTTATTTATGGCAGCTTTTCCCTGTGAATCTCTTTGGTTGGTTCGGCTACTAAAAGTAGGATGGAGGATAGTCAGTCAGTGGTCTCTCAAGCATCCAACGTTGCAGAGTATTCATCCACAGGTCTTGTTCCTGCCGAGTACCCCATGACCAATTCAGGTGGTGAAGGCCTTGTTCTTGTGAACCTACTGCAGCTACAGATTATGCTTTGTCAGGTTCTTCAAATCCTCGCAATGGGAATATGTACAACCAGGAGAACAATTCTGTTGCACAGAATTCTGGCATGGCGTATGAATCTAAGACGGACGATGGGACTGCTGTAGCTAGTGAAATTGGCATTGGTCATGAAACCGTGGCAGATATTTCTTCTCATACAACTGGTTATGATTCCATGAATGGAGGTGCTAGTGAAGGGCCAGTTATCAATGTACAGGAGTTATTGAGAATGGAGGTTTTCAAATGATGTGGTAGTACTGTTCTTCAGCAACCATATGAAGATGGTATCAGAATTTTCTGTTCCTTCTTGAGATGTGCAATTCTTTAAGAGTTGGTTACTGTGAATTGGTTTTGTTTCTCCAGTACTTATTTCTTTAAAAGATTGCCAGTATCTTCTTTTGTTTATTTGCATAGTTCTCATTGACATTGGCGGCCTTTTTATTTAAATCTTCCTTTTTGTAGTGGTGTATACTGCTGAGGAGGAAAGATTATGGAATATGGTAAGAGCAAATTGTTTAGACTTCAATTCTTGGACAGCCCTCATCGAGGAAACCGAGAAGGCTGCAGAGGTATCACTGGACTTCATTTGTTTTTTTGAATATGCTACATATCTTATCAAGCATGTTTATATGCATATTAAATCTGTGGTTTTCAGTGGTCTGAACCTAGTTTTCAGTATTCATGGACAATGTTTCAGCTTGTTCAAGATATGAAGTTTGATTTATCATCGGTTATGTAGCTACCTGCTGAATGAAGTTGATTCTTATCTCCAGTCATGTGTCGAGCAAAGTAAAACTTCAGGAAGAGTTCTGAATGCTAGCACTGTGCTTTATGATATTACAATAATTTTAGATATTGAAATACAAAATATCATAACCTTATGTATCCAACTAAACTGATTACTTGATTTTGCGCATCCAACTCTTACACATGCATTTTTAACGTTTGTTAAGAATTCTGACTCCATCTATTAGGATAAACTAGGTATGCTTTTAAAGTGTCAAATTACGATAAGAGAATATTCGCGGCTAGGGTAAACTAGATATCATCGCCCATCAAAACTTAGAATGATATAGTTGAGTACAATTTGCCATTAGTACCATTTGTGTTATCTGTTAATGATATTATGCATAGGCAGTCCATGTATTGAGTTTGACCGTGTGGATGGGTATTGATTAATGCACATGGGCAGCTTGAAAAGCAATGGAACTAGACCAACTTTATATTCTCATGAGGCATATTTGAGGGTAAAACAATATTTACGCATATAATTTTATTCTCATGTGAGGCATATAATCTCAGGTATAGAAAAAGATAAAGGAAAACAAGAATAAGAATCATGATTTGCCTGATTGTTGTGGAATCTAATACATCACCAACATTTCACTTTCCTGATTGCAATTATCATCATCACAATTCAATTGGAGACATGAACATGCAGTACTTTCTACAACAACAAAACAGCCAGAACTTAGAAAAGGAAAGAAAACATATTGCTAAAAAAATTTTATGAGCCACATTCTATCACATACTAGATCGGCAGATTCTTTATTTTGGAATTATATATGTGAAGGAATGTTTGTTTAGTTGTATATGCTATGCAATACCATTCAGTTTCTTTTTTCCTAAGTAGTTGGCCTTTAACAGTATTGAAATTGCTAATATTTAATGTGAAACATATGCACATTATACGTGTTACAAAGCTTTATGCAATATTCATGTTCCATATCTTTCTTATTTTTCTTTTAAAAACTTTGAAAAGAACTCCTTGTCATTGATCTAGTCTTTAAGTTACTCGGTAAAGGATGCAGTGAGCAAAAATCAGATTAATAATTAACAAGTGAAGTACTTGCACTTATGGTAACCCTTGTTTTCCACAGTACTTACCATGTAGTGCTATAAGGGCAATTAAGACAATCCTTCACATGCTTGTTATTGGAACTCAGATTGTCTCTATGACATCTGCAGTTGACAACCAATTGGAAAAAGAAGAGCATAATAGGGTCGATTGTAAGAGTACCATATAGCCTAACATTGATTACCGACACATCTAACAAAAATAGTTATTAACCTTCTTTGTCCTAATGTCATGCAAAATGAGAAAGGTAATGGTGGATTTGTATACAATAATATGCAATTCCAACTAGGATGGAATATTACAGAATCTCCACCTAATAACATGCCAATCCAACAAGTTGCAACAATTATTAGATGCAAGATTTTGAAGCCAATATCTTGGCGATGAAATGATGAAGGAAGCTATGATAATCAAGGTTTTACTTGGTGGTTTTGGTACCTAGCCAGTACACCTGTATTGAGTGTTGGTATGGTACAACCTTGGGACCAACACTTGGTATGGGGTTGTGCTGGGTGCTGGTTCTGTATTGGTATGATGTGATCTGTCCTTTACCAGCTGGTATGGTCTGGTATGGAAATCCTTGTGACAGATCTCTAGAAAACCTGTGAGGGTGGTCAGCCGTGCTTCAGTAAATCAATATTCTTCAATAATCTTGTTGCACAAAAAATACTTATGGTGTTAATTTGGATATTATTGTGTAGTCTATGAAGGACCTCACAACCTCTTCTTTAGTTCTGGCTTGCTTTTGTGCAGCTAGTGACAACCACCAACTTGTCTCTTGTTTTAGCTACACATCTGTGGTGTGTTCCCATGCTTTAAGATGGTGTCTTACTAGCTGCATTAAAAGATTTGGATCTGGTTGGTAAAGATGCCAACTGATAGTCACATGTCTCGAATAACAAAAATATATGAAAGAAGACTACTTTTTGACTTCAGATGCATTCAAGTTGGGTTGTGAATAAACAGATTGTTTACTTGTTTATACTGTATTCATTTTAGTACTTCCAGTACTTAAGTTCTGTTTGAGTTACTTATATTATGTATGGAAATTTGACTGGAACTGACATGCCCTTTCTCCCCCCCCTCTTTTTGTAGAATGACATTATAAAAATTCGGAAAGTTTATGATGCATTCTTGGCCGAGTTTCCGCTGTGTTATGGCTACTGGAAAAAATATGCAGATCATGAGGGACGGCTGGACAGTGTTGACAAGGTTGTGGAGGTGTATGAACGGGCTGTCCTAGCAGTGACATATTCTGTGGAAATTTGGTTGCAGTACTGTCAATTTGCAATATCAACATATGAAGATCCAGATACTATTCGAAGGTAATAGAAACAATCTGCCCCTCCAGTGTATGGTACACCTTTTTGTGGGCCTTTTCATTGTGATGAGATGCTAGTCATGATTTTGTGTTCTTCTAACCTTATGTTGGCATGAAACAGTGATAGCCACATGCATGGAGGAAAGGTTTGCTGGGGATGATGCACTTTAGGAACTATTTTCTAATGTGCCAATCCTTGATTTGAGTCTGTTTAGTATAGCTCTTTTCATTTTATTAGCTTGTACTTGCATCATTATGTATTCTTATACCCCTCCCTTCTTTTATTCAAAAGGTTCCTATATTAGTGATGTAGTTAATGAATTACTGCTCCTTTAATTTTGACACTCTTGAGGCTATGATTGGTGCACCATTATTCAAAATGCTGCTCGGAAGATCACGCTCAGTTTTGGGCTCTGATGGCCCTTATGATCCCCTCCATTCCACGGCATAATATGAATATTTCAGGAAGGTAAATGCAGTGTATTTGTGTCAACTTCAGAAGTGTCATCTGCTTTAAAAAAAATGGTCCTCGATAGTAACAATCTAGTTGTCTCGAATTCATGAATGGACATGAATGTTACTGGAGGACTGGATGCTTACCATAACAACTTTGCTTGTTTGCTGTTTTTCAGGCTGTTTGAACGTGGATTGGCATATGTTGGAACGGATTATGGGTCACACAATTTGTGGGATGAGTACATCAGATATGAAGAATCACAACAAGCATGGAGTCATCTGGCCATGATTTATACAAGAATTCTGGAGCATCCTATACAGCAACTGGATCGTTATTATAATTGGTGATAACTCTTTAAGTCTAATTTGATATGCAAGTTAATAATGTGGCAATCTTGATTGAGCTGTAGCCATTGCTCAAAATTTTGCTTACACATTGTTGTCTGTACCTGTACCATTGATACTAAAATGGTTGCTACTTAATTATATCAGAAACCTTTCTTAATGTTTGCATAAGATATTTGCAGTTGTCCTATATAACTTTTATGTTTGGAAAATTGAATATTTCAATTTTATGTTCTGGTGAAAGGTTTCACATGTGCCGATAATTCATGGTCATGCAATATTCAGCATGCACTTCCTCTATTCAATAAGGTCATAAATACTGTCACAAAGAAAATGATATGGTATCAAGTTTTTCATAAAAAATGTGATGTTGATGATTGAGTATAAAAGAAAGCTGGAACAAGTAGCAGTTAATTACTAGGAGGTCCATTCATGACTTTGCAAAAGACGAATCAGAAAGTTAAACCTTAAAATCATCTAACTTATGAAGAAATATTTTCGAATGGTGCAGTTTATGCTGGATGGATTTTAGGCTCTATGTGAGGTAAGATTACAATCATGACATTTGGAAATGACTTTTAGTAACTTAATCATTTGATAAGCATGCCTATTCTTGTTACCCTTTGTTATCCATATCCATGGTCCCATTTCTAACATGGCTGAGCTTTGATGTACTGAAAAAGTTTGCCCATGGGGATAAGTGACATGTGTTGATGAGACATTGATGTAATAATTTCAAGAATGAATATGTAACCCACAAATTTCTGAGTAGCAAAGACTTGTTATTTTGAATAACTAACAAATATGTCCATGTATCAACTCCCAAGATGTATTCAGTGATCTGTGATGACATTGATGAATTTGGGCATGTGGTTCTTTCCTCGATGATGTCTTTCTCCATTCATAGATTGCGCTAATGTCCTATTATCTGGTCAATCTGTGCCTATGTTCTTAACGTGCTTTACTTGTCTGCTATGAGATGCATATTCATTTTGCTTCTAAAGTAACATGGTTATGGCTTAGTTGATGCTATGGTTGTATACTGAAACATCCACAACTAGTTTAGATTTGATAGTTGCGAAAACATCTTGATGTGAAAGTTTGGAGTCAATAGGAGAAAAAGGGAGGAATGCAGGATAATCCTCATCTGAAAAAGGAGTATAGAGGCTTGTTGACCGGCAAAATTGCCATCTTATGTGAATGGAAAATATAAAAAGATAATAATAGTAAAGAAATGTAAAATAAGATGATCAAGTGTAAGTAAAAGATGATTTCACAGAATTAGATATAAGCTAATCGGCTCCAAATGGACTATTAAGTTTGGTAACAATTGTTTGAGAAAAGAGTTATAGCCTCTTAAACTTAGAACAGATTTCGAGCCATGCCAAAAGTGAATCTCTCTGGTTTTACAATGTTTACTAGTTAGATATGAATATCAATCTTGAAGTTAGTTTGTTTTCCTAGGTCAAGAAAGAAATGAACATTGCTAAATTATTTAATTTAAACATACTATATTTGAGGTTAGCTGTATTGATGGCCCCACTAGGTGCAACTTTTAGTAGGTTCGACATTATATGATCCATTTCTTAAAATCCTTTTAATGTGGCAGAAATTTGGAATTTTCTAATCTGCATTCAATTGCTATTGTCATTTCAGTTTTAAGGAGTTGGCTGCTAGTCGATCTTTATCTGAAATACAGACTCCTGAAGAAGCTGCTCTGGCAGCTGCCAATGCCGAGACTGGTGGCCAAAGTCTTGAGGGCAAGGTTCATCCTGATGCTGTAGAGCAATCTCCAAAACCCGTAAGTGCCGGTTTAACAGAAGCAGAGGAGTTGGAGAAGTATATTGCAATTAGGGAAGAGATGTATAAGAAAGCTAAAGAATACGAATCTAAGATCATTGGTTTTGAAACAGCTATTAGAAGGCCATACTTCCATGTCAGGCCTCTTGATGAACCAGAGCTTGAAAACTGGCACAACTATCTTGATTTTATTGAGAGAGGGGATGACTTTAACAAGGTATACAACTGTTTTGTTTTGATATTTAATTTATAATTTCAAACTTGTTAGTGTTTTCTTCCTCTGCTTTGAATGGTTAAGAACTTACAGTTCAGTCATATTGGCTGCAATATATGGTTTAGTGGCTAGTATGTTCGATGAAGCTTTTAAAATGGGATATTGAACTGAGGATAAAGCGTGGGCATGTTGTTTGCTCTCTATGAGGCTAAGTACTTCAAACCCTCATTTGTCAGTGGATGTTCTGGGTTCATGATGCGCTGCACAAATATCTGGCTTTTTAAAAAATCGAATCTCATATATGCAGGTGTTGCTTATTGCTTACCCACTTAACCATCTATCTAGCAGGCAAGGATGGTCCCTCCTTTCATACTGAGGGGCCTCCCTTATCAGCTAATGGAGTACTCCTTGTGCACGTCTCCGTCACAATAATATTTTCTTTAAGTTGAATTGATTTTTTCCTTTCATTTCTTTCTTCTTCTTTGATACCATGTATATGCTATTTCAGGTTGTTAAGTTGTATGAAAGATGTCTAATTGCTTGTGCCAATTATCCGGAGTTCTGGATCCGTTATGTGTTATGCATGGAAGCAAGTGGAAGCATGGAGCTTGCAAATAATGCTCTTGCTCGGGCTACTCAAGTGTTTGTGAAAGTATGCTTCTGCTTTTCTTGGATCTGTTCTTCTTCCTTGTTTGTTTTTTGATATAACCATAGTATATACATCTGTATAATGAACAATATTTTAATTATGCCTTTCCACTCATGATTTATTAATTTGTTTAGCTTGTATCAATATGTGATGGCAATAACACGAATAGCTCTTTTCATGTAAACTTTTGGTGAATTTCACAGTTTAAAACATCCATGAGTCTTCTGTGACAGACTTGTCAAAAAGTCCTGATTATTTTTCTCAGACTCTTGTCATGGATTTTACCTCTCTGACATTACTGATTTTTACTTTATTTGATTTTGTGTTTTAAATATGAACATGCTATGATGGTGAAATTATCATTACGTAGATAAGCATGACTTTTTCTTATATAATGTTTCCGGAAGCTTTCATTATATTACTTTTATATAAACTCCCTTGCAAATGCATGAAGATGTAATCAGTAATTGGTTTAAGTTTTATCTATTTCCAGCTACGGTCAATACTTAAGTTCCAATGGATGCTTTTTCCGCCATCAAGAATTTTAGCATTTTCTTTTAATTACTTAGTTATTATAAATGTAAGTAAGTTTTACAATCTCATTTAGTGTTTAAACTTCTATTCTTTTAATGAACATTATATGTTCTCTATAACTAAATGCACCATGCATATGTCCTCTTCAATATCAGCAGTATGTTAATTTATAACTAGTGTAAAATGATGAGGCTTGTTGCTGATCATTGGTGTAAGCACAGTTATTAGAAATATTCTTGTCACCCAACTATACTACTATTGTCATTGCTCCAGGATGTGCCACAATAATATCAATGTACCATTTATGCACATCTTTCCTTCTCAAGGCCACCTGGCTTAGTTTCATATTTGACTTTCTTTTAACATTCGGTTGCCAACCCAACATTAGCCTTGCATCTTTTTGTGGTGGGACTCAATTTTGTGCTGTTCAAATATGTAATTCATCTGCTGTAAGTTGCAGAAATTAGGACCATTGACATGTGGACCACCGACCATGCTTTCCTGAATATGTTTAATGTGATTGATAGATGAAGCATGTAAGTTGGATCACATCTCTGTGTGTTGGAATGACTTTTCTGTCATAAGAAGTTTCCCTAAAATTGGGGAGGGGTGAGGGTGGGGAGGCCTATATCTGCTGGTCAACATTCTATCTGTTTTAATCTCTGGCATTAACCATCTTTGTGTGATGGCATCAATTACGATTATCTAGCACAATTCTAATTGCAATGTCGAATATTACTTCCTAGACACTGGTAAGATTTTAAAACTATTATCCGTAGTACCTTGTGTTGGCCAGTTCAGATAAAAAATTGTGATAATGGGGCTGGTAATTAACATTTTTAAATTTATCTGGACACATTAATATCTAACATGTTATTTCCTTCATAATGCTTACCAGTTGTTTATTTCATTTTTAACAGAAACAACCAGAAATTCACCTTTTTGCTGCTAGATTTAAGGAACTAAGTGGAGATGTTTTGGGGGCTCGTGTAGAGTATCAGCTCCTGTATTCTGAAATTTCACCTGGTCTGTTGGAAGCCATTGTTAAACATGCAAACATGGAAAATCGACTGGTATTCATCTCACTGATCTTCAAAACATGAACTGATTATACGTGGTCAAAGATGTTTGACGAAGGTTCTCATCATTTTTCAGGGAGACAAAGATGCTGCGTTCTCTCTATATGAGAAGGCTATCACTGCTGAACAAGAAAAGGAGCAGTCTCTAATATTGCCAATGTTGCTTGCTCAGTATTCACGTTTTGTACATCTGGTGAGATTCTCCCTGTCAAAGTTTGTGTTGCTTAGAACATCCGTAATGCTAACATAAGGTTTATTGCAAGAGCTAAACCTTGGTTACTCTTTCCAAACTTATAGGTAAACCAGGAAAGGTATATATATGTCCGAACAAACTAAATGTCTATTATAACTTTGCCTCAACATTTGCTTTCAGCGATTTTTAAAATATTATCGAACATGCACATATGCTGAAAATATTCTATAGCTTTCAAAATATTGCTGACTGAATGTGCTAAGTTTTGCTGATCTTTTTGTCGATGTACTGCTGCAGCACCAGAATATAATCCGTTAGTCATTTTATAGTGAACTATTAAATAAATACAATATAGGTTTTGAAAGGTAGATAAATTACTGTAGAATTGACCATATTTTGGCATTTTCAATTGTCATGCTATATCTGATAAATCTTTTGTGCTTTTATCAATTCATGAAGTTTCCGTACGTGGCTCTGAGGTGTTATTTTGCATTTCTTGTAGGTTGCTGGTAATGTAGAAAAGGCTAGGGAATTTTAGCTGGATCTCTTGGGCATATTCAACTTTCAAACCTCTTCTGGAGGTTTGTGTTTCTCAACTTTCTGCTGTGGATCTATTCAGCTGACAATTTCTTAATTTTATTTTCATAGTTACCTATCATTAGGTTTCCATCTGACTTGTGCAGGCTGTCATCCATCTTGAGTCAATCCAGCCATCTACAAAGCATGTTGATTATTTGGATTCACTGGTGGAGAAGTTCATCATGCCAACCCTGATAATTCTAACATGGCTAGCACCACTGACAGAGAAGAGATATCTAGCATTTTTTGGAGGTAATAGTTCGAAGTGTTACTTCAACAAAATAGTTAGTTTTCACCTATTTATCTTGATAGAAAGCAAACTTCAAAATCGTAAAGAGTTAATTTTGGATTGCTGATTTAGTGTTCTTGGCAGTACGTGGAAGTTGCCATATATTTGTTGTCTGCACAGGTTAGAGAAAATGTGCTTAGTTGGGTTAAAATTGTCTATAGTCCTCATTTATTAGCTAAAAAATATAGTCACAGCCAACTTTTTTTACCCTGGTTGTATAGTCATGCCCTGTTTACCGCCCTTGTTGGCGTTTTGGTTTTCCTGTTATCATAATATATATCATACCTTTATTTTCTACTACCTATGATTTCTTGTTACGTGGAAGTTTGTCTAATTCGGGAACTTGGTGAAAATTCACTACTCTGGACATTGTTGTCACCAAAAGCAAGGACCTTAATTCTTTGATGGTGGTGTTAATATGTGTCAAGCATTTTTAAGGCTAATATGCTGGAATAGAAGTGGGTGCAAGAGCAAATTCAATTGCAGAAGTGGAGAAGCAGAGTTGCAATAAACTATCAATATGATAGCACTTATCAAAATAATATTATTGGGTAATTGTATGATTAAATAAATACTCATTTGATTATTATGTGCCAAAAGGTGCAAGAATCAGTAATTTATGAAACATGAACAATTGATTGTACAGTTATAGTAGTCAGATCTATTTTAAATGAAGTCCTGGTATTCATAAAAATACTTAATCCATGATGGATGGGGAGCACAAATATGTGGTTGGAGGAATGGAAGCAAGATTTCAGTGTCTATACAATATATTAGGCTGAAGATTTTGGCAACGAAGCTTTGTGGTGAATAAATTATGACTGGTGAATTTATGTGAGAGTGCACATTATTGTGCTCTTTGTTAGCTAAAAATGCTAATTTTTTGGGCTTATGTGCAATGCAGTGTATTTTTTTTTCTTCCTATACTTGAGTTGTATGCCTTAGGAGTTAGGAAGTATGCTGGCTGTATTCATTTTCCCCCAAAATTGCTGGATACTGCAATAAGTTTTCTATCTAAAATAGTCTATCCAAATGTATTATTGATCACTGGAATTGTTAATTTTTAGCTTCTTGTTGTCATTAGCAGTCCTTGGGCTATGTTGAATTTTTGTAGGAAAAGCTTCAAGAGTCTAAAAGTTGTTGGAATGAAACTGCGTATGCAGAGTTCGTTTCAAATGTAAATAGAAATGAAAGTGAGTCCCAAATTTTAATAAATTTAAAGAGATACCATAATGCAATAGGTTTGCTTTCTTTTATGTATCATATGGAAAATTGAGAGGTATATGAAGGCATTTAATTGAAATAGAGTAGATGGAGTGGAGCAGTGTTTCTGGGTTGTATGATTGATTACCACTTTTATAAATTCACAATAATGCCCTAGGAGGTATGTTTAATAGTTTTGGACATACAAGAATCTAGCAAACAAGATGGATGGTGAAGACATGGAAATGTTAAGATGGATATGGTAATTCCAAGAAGGATATGATGACAAACGAAATTATTAAGAATTTGTGGACAGAGTAATGGAGGTTGATTTAGATGACATTATGTGCAATAGGATTTACAAAAAGTAGGAAGACAGGATAAGGTGTGTAAAATTTGGAGAAAAGTTTTGGCAAAAGCTTGCTGTGGCACAACATGTTCATCATTAACCATCCTTTGTGAGCTGTTTCTTCGTAACCTCAAACTGATTACTCTTTGTTTTGAGGACCCATTTGGTTAGCGGGAACAGGAGGGGGAAAAGTGTTGTCAACAGGAAAAATGAAGGAACCCCTCTAGTTTAGTGGGAGTTTTCAAAGGAGAAAGATTGGAAAGTGGTATTCCCATAGGAACAAACTTCCCATGTTTCGTGGGAAAGAAAACCCATGTGGGGCATGGGTTTTAGGCTTTCCTATGGGAAGAGAATTGGGATCTTTTTTTCCCCAAAAGTCCTCTTAAAGCGATAGATAGAATGGGTTAAGGTTTTTACTTTATTAAGGATAGAATAGGTATTTTATACAGCTTTCTTAGGATAGTAGATGCTCAACTAAATATAAGGCATTTGAAATATGTTACTTTTCACGATCAATCAAACATGCCAAAACCACTTTCTCAGGCGTCATATCTTAGGAATCAACTTTCCAAGAAAAGCATTCTAATGAGGAAATTTTCTTCCCGCGAATCAAACGAGCCCTAAAAGTTGTATCCTTAAATTTTGAGCATATTTTTGGATCAATGTCAATTACTATTGTATATTTTTTCTGGTTCACATGTCATTCCACTAAAATAGATCCTCAAATAAATGATGATTATTCTTTTAGTTTTCTTTTATTTCCTTAAAAATTTCTGGCTTATTTTTGATTTGCTAGTCAGTTAACAATTTTTGATACAGTTTACTTTGATGACTGCCTGCTGCAGGACTATGAGGTTCCTTGCCCACTTGCTTACCTTGATCACCTTTTAAATTACTGCTTGCATCTTAATTAGAGGGTGATTCTAAGAATCATTAGTAAGTTAAGAAATCTTCTAACATTATTTGGTGGAATTGTAATCGGGTTGTTAAGGTTTAAGTAGGGGGCTCATTTTTAAATTGTTTCTTAGAGTGCCATTACCTTAGCTGCTCTGCCTCATAAAGTTGTTTATATGTTTCTGTAATACTGTTCGTACATAATTTAAATTTGATCTTTATCCAATTTATACAATAACCAAGAAGACATGGTTAAGATTGTACCCTAGCAGTTGGCCAATTGCCTTGGCAGTTTTGCAGGCAATGGACTTAGTAAAGGTCTTCAATTAAACCATCATATCTATGTATATATATGTATATATATTAAAATGGAGGCATCTGCCTCTGTTCACCATATATGTATTTTATCCCAAGGCACCATCCGCCACGTGTCCCAAAGGAGTGTTTTTTCTTCAAACCTTCCGCCTCCCATGCTTTCTGTAGGATGGGCATGGCCGGAGTTCGAGTTGGCTGGAAGGGAGGTGTCGGAGTTCGGAGGCTTTGACGTGGAGGTTCGCGGCGACGATGGAGACAGCATCGCGGAAGTGGGCATCGATCTGAAAGGTCTGGATGAATCGGGCGGCATCTTGAAGTCCTCGGCGTCAAGGGCGCAGCGGGCACTGTCAAGGCACTGGGATTGCTTGACAATGGCGTCGATGCGGGACTCGTGGACCTTTCGACTGACCTGATCGGCAAGGTCAGTGGTGGGGCGGACAGAAGAGATGAGGAGACTCCCAAGAATGGAAAAAGAAAGGAAATACCCAACACAAAACCCCAGCCATCGTCTAAGCTTCACTGTTCGGCCGCTCCAAGCCTGCCACCTGGTTGGTACTCTTGAGGATGGGAAAGAACTAGAGGAAAAAGTGGGGAGAACATAGGAAAATTTCTGGCTGGTGAAGTCAGCGGTAGGACAGATGGAAGAGATGAGGGGACTTCCGGGAATGGAAAAATAAAGGAATACCGAACACAAAACCCTAGCCATCGTCAAAGCTTCACTGTTCGGCCGCTCGAAGTCTACCACCCAGTTGGGACTCTTGAGGACAGAAAAATAGAGGAAACATGGGAGGAACATAGGAAAAACCCAGCCATCATCTAAGCTTCCCTATTCGCTTCTTTTCTTTCATTTCATTATCTTTTTCAGAGATCTGTGGGCAAGGAGAGCACTTGAGAGAGATTAGAGGGTTTTTAGGTTCTGATTGGATTTTTTCTCAAGTATATGTGGGTGGGCATGGCTGTATCTAGCAACGGGCAATTCTTTTTTACCTTTATTTGTCTACTCATCTCTGGGGTGGTCCAGATTATGGGGTGTTCAGCTGGGACAACAAGCTCCCTGATGCTCAAGTACGTGTGGACCAATTGATCCTATATTCTTCTTCCTGTAATTCTTGAAATCGCTTCTTTGTTGGTTGAATAATAGTATTGACTTGATCAGTAATAGAGCTATTGGTTTTGCTAGGTTTTAATAATAAACTGTGCCAGTTGTTGTGAGGTGGTTGAAAACACTGTCAGTCAAGAACAATCTTGATGGTGCTTGACTGGGAATTTTGAAATCTTCCCTCTTTTTGATCTGTTGTTCACACTGCCTTATTTACCTCTGGTTTAATGGGTGGGAAAAAAAAGGTAGGTAAGCTGAAAGAGTCAATAACAGCTTGATAATATATGACATCTACTTTCTGCATTAAATTTGTTATCCAACTTTCTTGATCCTTTCAGTCACATGGTGATTTGTTTTCCAATTCGAAGCTTCGAGTTTTCAAGCATATCCTGTCTTAGAGATTTCTGCGTAGGTATGCCTAGTTTAGCTGTATTTATGAGATTGGGTTTTTGTTTGTGTTTTGGTTTGAATTTGTATCCATACGTGGGTCAAGATTTCTGATCTTGTTACAACCTTTTGGTGGTTTTGATGGGAGCATTTGTACATCTTTTATATAAATGAAATTTATAATTTGGCCATGCATTTCTACGCCAGTTCTCCACAACTAAATCTTGGGTGCTGTCCTGTGTTTTTGTTTGCATAATGTAAATGAAAGGAGATAGTTTAACCTTTTATCCTCTAAAATATGCTGAGTTATAAGAACACCGAGGATTTGAAGAAAATTGTATCCCATGCATCACATAGCCTTATAATCCATACCATGCACAAAATATATTTTTTTCATTATTTTAATTATTATTGAAATACAGAGAGAATATATATTAATAAATTAATAAAATAATTTTTTAAAAAAATCACATGCCATGCATGGCACGGGGTTATGAGCTAGTTTATACTTGTATACATGTGCATGCTTTCCATAATTGGCTAGATCCATTTTAGATAAATTAAATTTTCAAGAGAATATTTGATATGTTTTTGCTTTCACCCTTTTTGAAAACATAGTTTAAATTGATGATTATGATAGGAATTTAATTAAAATCAGATATGGGAAAGCTATACTTCTTTCCACAGAGATCATCAGAGAGATTTGGATAGAGTTTTTTTTTTTTAATTAAAAGAAAATGATATTAGGAGTGTTACTTGTCAGTGGTGGCAATCATAGTTAAATGAGATTCCATTGTTGATATCTGAGTGGAGCGAGAGATAAATGGAGAACTGTGAATTGTAATGAATCATGAGACTTGAGGTTTGATGCTAATATTATGCGAAACTTAATTTCCAAAGTTACCCATGTTTTAATGATTATCTAATAAAGTTTCTGATGAAACTAATTAATTTATATTATAAACACAAAATGAATACGCCATATTAGTTTTAGTCTAACAATTTGTTTGACTATAATCATTGAGAAAAAAATGAAACAGATTCCACAAACATCTTATTTACATGAATACTTTGAAAAATTTAGTTTTGAATTCTTTATCTTGATATCTTGACAACCTCTTAACGTCCTGTATCAGATTGGAGACTTTCTAGGAAGCCCTTTTTGGCTTTTAAATTGCTTTTAGGGTTACAAGATACCTTTTTTAAGGTAACACCAAACATGCCCC
Organism: Elaeis oleifera; assembly: GCA_000441515.1. Taxonomy (NCBI): domain Eukaryota; kingdom Viridiplantae; phylum Streptophyta; class Magnoliopsida; order Arecales; family Arecaceae; genus Elaeis; species Elaeis oleifera. Next base: position 1,602,459 of record KE504647.1, read on the forward strand.
TAGATTGGTCCGAGTCTTCAAAGGAAATGCTGACTTAATCGAACACTCAATTGATTTTCTTTCTTTTTTCCTTTAGAGAGCACTATCTTTGGGATCATATGCTTTCTCCCCTCCCCTTCCCTCCCCTTTGTCTTGCCGTCTGTCTCTCTCCCTTTCCCAACCGGATTCACCTTGACAAACAAAGAAGAGCTCTCTCTCTCTCTCTCTCTCGCTTGCGTGCACTTGTGTGCCGATCTTTCAAGTGTAGAATATTTTGTTGGCACATGGAGATTGCACATGCATTTTAGAAAACTCTTTCTTATTTTTCTATTTATTTTTTATATTTTTCTGCAATCAATTTATCTATTTGTATATATTTTGTTTACAATAATTCAAGGATTTTAAAGTTTTATTGTTATTTGTTTATTAGTGTTTTTGGGACATGCACTGGATGCATGCTAATTTTTTTTATGTATTGATCTTATATTTTGGATTTTTTTTATTTTATCTCTTTCAATATAATTCAATAGATTGTAATATTCTTAGGCCCAATTTGGTATTGCTGCAGGTGGTAGAGCTTTTATCTATAAAGTTTTGAATGATAGAGTTTTTGCTAGTAGAGCTTTTAGTAAAAAATAGTTGCTGTTTGGTAATTAATCTTATGAAGTGCTGTAGTACTTTAATATTTGTTTGATAACCAATCTGAGAAGGTGCTTTAAGTACTAGGAAATTACAATGAAGAACAACACATAGCACTCTCAATTGTCTTTCTATACTATCAAAATTGTTATTCTAAAGCATCCTTGATTTATAAATTAATCATTTTGATATGTTAATCAAAATAACATAATAAATAAGAAATTTATATGTAATATATTTTTGTAATAATGTTACTTATTATTTGATCCATAAGTTAGGGTTCTTCAAATCATACGATTTGGTTGGTTTAGAGGTAGTAGATCACATCTAGTAGCTTGCATTATTGATGTTGGACCCTCAATTGTCCAATCATGACTTGACCATATCTGAGTGCAAATCCATTCGAGTAGATCCAATCACAAAAATTTTGCAGAAAGGAAAATGCCTATGCTAATTCTTGTTTGTATACTTTTTTCTTGATTGTGGAGAAGTGCTGTGCTAGTGCTCTAGAGGTGTCGCCAAACCTGGGCATGAGGCAGACTGCTATCACCCGAACTTAGGGAGGAGTTATTGTCTCTGGATCTAGGGAGGAGGGCCATTGTCATTGGATCTAGGTTGGAGGGAGGTGGTTGCTGCTGGATTCTTGGGGAAGGCCATTTGCTGAATCTATCAAGGAGGGTCACCACAGCTAGAATTAGGAGGTGGTCAGTGATGCCCGAAGTGCATGGCTAGATCCTTGCACTTCTTCATCTTCATTCTTCTTGAAGCAATGGAGTTGTCTTGTCCTCCCTCTACGTGTTTTCCCCCTCTCACCTCATCGGGTATGAGGATGCTCTCTCTTCCGTTTTGGCAGAAATGATGCAAAAGATAAGGCCTTGGAGTTTGGACATCGTATATGATCATGGATGGCATGGGCGAAATAAAAAAGAGATGGGCCTGTTAATTTGTAGTTGATTGTGGTTGAATTAGTGGTTTATGATCCAGGCATGAAATAATCCAAGCCTGGCTTGTGAGATTAAGATACTGATTCAAATTGTTGATGATCACAATTTATAAACGTGTTTTTTCTCATGCCTGTATACCAGCTTGTAACCTTGTAAGTTATTGTTTATATCTTGTATGCATGTATGCGCTGCTGCATATACACAACCATTATATCTCTATAGACATACAAAAATATGTGGAGACAAGTGTTATGCAATAGACATTTGCATTATTGTATCTACGATGGTCTAGATGAGGTTGTCTAGGGGTCCGATGCCCTGTCCATTACATTTATGGTATCACAGGCCTCTAGGCAAGTGCCAATAACTATTACATCGATTAGAATTGGGTTTATCACCATAATGGTTAACTTAAGCATCTTGTAGTAAATGGTGATCAAATTAGATGTCAAAACATATTATAGATCTTTAGTGAGAACTCTGAGAATAAACCCCTTTTTAATAATCATTTTATTGTAGTTTGTTTCGTCATTCTTTTTTCCTGCTGTTATTGTATCTCTTTAGCAATTATGGAGATTCATTCTATTTGACTGCTAGGAAGAATCTTTCCTGGGAGATTCGTGCTAATTGGTTATCTTTTAACTTTGTCTTGCATATTGCACTCTAGCTCTTTCAATATCTGTACATTAATTCTATTGATATCGTTTGTTTAGTTTTTGGATCTCTTTGGAGATGCACAGTCAATAAAAAGGGCTGAGAATAGGCACACAGTGCTCTTTCTTCGTCAGAAAAGCATGTTGATATCAAAAAAACGTCATGCTGAAGATTTTCTTACCTCCGACAAGGCTAAAATATCAAAGACTTACCCAGAGCCAGGTCAGTCTATTATGGGAGCATACCCAAATGCACAGAGCCAGTGGTCTGCTGGTTATGGACAAAAAGCGCCAGCTTGGCCTCAGACTTCCCAATCACAAGGGCAGCAGTGGAATCCAGGATATGCGCCACAGGTAGGTCATTTTAATCCCTGTAAAATTTTATTAGGGTTCGGGTGAACTTTGCAAAAATGTCTGCTATCGAGTAAATTACTCTTCAAATGAATGGATTGGATCAAAAATGGAAACATTTAGTTTATTATGTAATACCTCTTTGGTTAGTGGAGATGAATGCTGCCATGTTGGATGAGAAAAACCCTTATAGCTTATTATCTTTTAATTCTTGCTTTCATTTGGAACTCTGCATGCATTAAGTAATTTGTGGATTCATTTCATGCATATATTACAACCTTCTATTGAATAACAATATATTTTTTTTATATGATCAGATGTAGCCTAAATATGTATTCTTGGTGAATGATAATCTGTAAAGCAAATCCTGTATTGTTAGCACAAAGGTTGATGGTTATACACTGGAAGCCGTTGTTTTGAGATTTCTTTAACAGACCTGGTATGAAGATCTGTAAAGCAGATCCTATATGGTCATGATAAGGCCTGATGGTTCTGATTATATATTTTCTGAGTATGATAAAGGTACCAGAAGCCATAGTCTTGAGATTTAAGTCATTTAGCAGAACTGAAAAAGATGGTCTGTCATACTGTTATTCTTTCTATTTCCTTAATCGACTTATTTCATATTTCATTGTTGGCATAGCCAACTCATACTAATCTCAGAAACTGAAAAAGTTAAAGGTGTCAGAAGCCATAGTCTTGAGATGAAAGTCATTTAGCAGAACTGAAAAAGATGGTCTGCCATATTGTTATTCTTTCTATTTCCTTAATTGATTTATTTCATATGTCATTGTTGGCATAGCCAACTCATACTAATCTCAGAAACTGAAAAATTAAAGGTGTCAGAAGCCATAGTCTTGAGATGAAAGTCATTTAGC
>KE504647.1:1605922-1628974 GCA_000441515.1 Elaeis oleifera
CATATTGTTATTCTTTCTATTTCCTTAATTGATTTATTTCATATGTCATTGTTGGCATAGCCAACTCATACTAATCTCAGAAACTGAAAAATTAAAGGTGTCAGAAGCCATAGTCTTGAGATGAAAGTCATTTAGCAGAACTGAAAAAGATGGTCTGCCGTATTGTTATTCTTTCTATTTCCTTAATTGATGTATTCATATTTCATTGTTGGTATATCCAACTTATACTAATGGTGCAGAATTTCTATTTGGCCTTTGCTAAATGCATTGACATGCATATGTTTGTGGCACCATTTTATAATCTGCGTTTTCTTGCTCGTTTGATTTATGTTAGGCTGGGTATACTGCATATGGAGGTTATGCTAATTATGGCCAACCACAGATGCCAACATCAGCTCAGGGTACTTCATATGGTGCATATCCTCCCACATATCCGGTCCAGGTACTAGGACCTTCCAAGTTATTTATGAAAATGTGTTTGAAACATCTTACAGCGACATATAAAATGATCGTGTTTGTTCTATCTTTGGTTGCTGTTATAATTTAGTAATGTTTACAAGCTTTGAAGCAATCTAATCGTTACAAATACCTAATGGTCCTTCATATTAATGTTGGTGCTGTGATTTCGATTCTGGAATATATCTTTTCCTGTGACAGAATCATGACCTTTGGTGTACATGTTAAATTGATTTAAGATTGGGTCTTTTCTCATGTCTCATCCATTTATACAGAGCTTGTAGTTGCTGTTACTCTTTCATGGCTGGCAGCTGCTGATGTTATATTTAAAATTCAGCAGCACCTGGCAGATAGTAATTTTGTTGACACATTCTTGCTCCGGGCCATGTACTTACTAAGGACTTATTGCTTGTTTTAGTACTAGGCCAGGATGCGCTTAATATAGTTGAAGTTCAAAAAATGATATATTTGTTCTGCTCAGACTGATTTTATGACTTTTTTAAAATGTCGATGCTTGAAATATAGTATCTAGAAGCATGGTAAGGATTAAGTTTCTGCATTACATGGTAGAGCTAATATATATGTCAGTGATTTCTACTATTCGGATTTGGTTAATCGGCATGAACAGTTGTAATCAAACAGAATTGTTGCATTTTCTTTGATTTTTACTAGCAGGGATCTCAAAACTTTTTCTGTATTAATATATTAGCCTATTATTGTTAGGGACAATGTAATTGGAGGAAAACTATGTTAAAGCTAATCACTTGTTAACAATAGCGTTAAGTCTTTAAGCATGACCCCCTCATGATAGAAGTGATCCCAAATTGGGATAACATGCAGCTTAAGATGACTACAGGCTTCCATTTATAAGAACTGTCATAAGGAGGCATAAAGTTAACTGGCTGCTTTGTGCCCATTTATATGCTAAATTTTTGTTAATCCAACTTCACCGTTCTCATTCCATTGTATATCTATGCCATTTGTGATTTCCTTCTGTCAGCTTCAGTCTAGGTCTTTCTGTCCTTGTCCCTTTCTTGACTCTAGATTTAGGACCAACTCTTTCATGATCTTCTTTGTACCTTTTTTCGAAATGTCACCAATCCATCTCAATTTCTGCATCAATCTTGTTCTCCCTTTTCATTATTTAAACTTCATGTGTATTGTTCATTGCCTTATTGGACAGGATTTCTCTAGGATTTCCACAGGATTTCTCTAGGACGTGCTCCTCTTTTTGGTAGAAAAGTGTGTGCTGAAAGAGCGAAGTTCATTGCATCAACTGTAAATTAGGTTTCAGTTATTCTTGTTTATTTTAAGTTGTATGAGTTCTTGAAATTAAGTCTGCATGTTCACATGGTCGTAAATAATGAGGTTCGGACATTGTCGTGAATCTTTCCTTTTTGTTGGTCCAAATCTAAATGATGGTGCTGGCACTTCAGAAACTGGGGCTTATTTTCTTGTGGCAATGGTTTAGGTGGAGTCCCAGCAAGTTACTTAAAAGGGGGTTTGAAATGATTAACTGGATAGTTTAGGGTCTTGAAATTGTATATCTGTACCTGAAGTTTAGAGCCGGAGAGGGATATTGCATAGTGTTTCTTATCCTGCTTTCCTCTCTTTTGCTGTTCTAGATGTGGTTTTGCGAATAATTATTCTGTGTAAAAACTATTGAGCTGCTTTCTGAGCATATTACTTGACGTCTGACTTGGGCACGGCCATTCTTGGTGAATCTATCATGTGCCACCACTTGTGGGGCATGGTTATGTGTTGCTGCTGGTCCTTTAGCCACTCCATGAATTTGAGGTTGTCAGTCATGATTTCTGAATTGCTACAATTCTCCTTTGCATTTATCACCGTCTGGTTGTACTCTCATCTTGTTTTAGGCTGCGTGTTTTTGGCTCATGGTTCTGTTGCTTCCTTTTTTTATTATTTAACCATGCTTCACAGTTTCTGAAACTAGTTTACCCAGCTTAAAACATTAGGGTGACAAATTGACTTTCTTGTTTCCTGTCATTGACACTGTTTTTGGATCCTACCACTACTTAGAATAGCTTAAGGTCCAATTGGTATCATTTATTTCCTACCTGGCTTCTAACCTTGCTTGCAACTTTGCAGTTTCTATTGTTGAATAATATCCCATTTTAATGGTTGTTGAGATACCCTTATTAGCAGTAACGCCCTGCTCACCTACCAATAAGAATAATTAGTGTTACAAAGTCTTGATATGACTGTTTCTGGTTTATGACAGGGTTATCCACAACAAACGTATGCCCAACCTGCACCAGCAGCAGCAGCGGCAGCAACGGTGTTTCCGCAGCAACCAGCACCTGCTCAACCATATTACGGCAGTTATTATTGAGTTGGTTTGTGTTTTCCAAAACAGCAGATGTTGTTTGGTATAGGTGTGCCTCTTTGCTTCTTTCTCTTTGTCATCATTATCATACCTTTTTCTTGATAATTATTCAGGTTTGTTTATTATGAAGAAAACGAACAGTAATCGGATAAAAGTTTAAAATTTTTATGCACGAAGGAAAAGCAGGGTGAGAAGGATCTCTTTTCCAAGTCTCAAAACATGATTACCCAATTTGGTGGCAGGTAGCCTTGTGAAATCTGAAGAACTGATCCAACCGTGTATGTGTTGGTGATCCTTTTGAATGCTCTTTGCAGCCTGCCTTGATCATGCAGAAGGCGATAATGCTCATTGTTCAGGGTGTTAGCCGGTACTGCTTCATGAGGACATCAACAATGTATGATCTGGATTTCTACTGCTTTATTTTTTCTCTTTAATCTGCTGAACTGGATGGCCATTTGCAGAGACAGGGCTCCTGGTTGAACACGTACAACCTGTTAATTGTAGGAACCAACTCTAGTGGTATCATATGAGCGCTCCAGCAAAAATGAGCCCTCGTTTTTAATTGTTTAGGCAGTCATGTAAACATTATCATCATATTAATGGTTGCCAGGCAAATGAAATTTTGTGCAGGATATTATTATATAAACATTGACCTAAACTTCATTGTATTCTCTCTTCCCTATCCTCTTCTTCAGGTAATGGTGCGCACAATGGTGAGAGTTTTGACTGCTTTTTTAACAAGGTAGTTATTGTTTTCTCACTAACGGATGCGACTCTGTTTGTTCCATGGTGCATTGCAGCAACCAAAAGAGATGGAGCTCAAAATGGTGGCAAACAGGTAGATGTTTGTACATTTGTGAGTTCAATATTGGTAAGGAACAGGTTCTTTATGCCCATTCGTAATCGTAACAGAGGTGGAGTGAAAGTTCGGATAAAAAAATTGTTTCCGTGTCATGTTATCCACTTAGCTGGCCGGCGATACTCTTCTTGCCCTAGCCGCTGGGAAATCACGTTTGTGCTGGTCTTTCATACCGTCCTCCTGAAATCCTGGATGTTCGTTTCACATGGTCCTGCTCGGTTAGTAGTATTTTTTTTTAATAGGAAGGACAAGGCTGTATTAAGTAAAGCGTTTGGTGCATATTATAATGAACCCCTGTAACCCAAAATAGACATACAACGTGAAAAGGAACACAATAACTTTGGACCAAAAAAAACCTCCTACAACATGAAATAAATTTAAGGTACAACCGGCGCTTGGAACTGTCGTCATACATGGGAGGGAGGCCACAAGCGGAATAACAGTATAATATGGCAGTAGGACCTGGCACTGAGGCACTGCAGGAAAATAGAACGGCATGGAAACAGAACCTGGCAATGGGGCACTGCAGAACGTCATAGATTACTTTTGTTGTGAGAAGAAACTTGAAAGCAGGGGCCTAGCACCATTTAATTGACCCTTGACGCATGATATGAGAATTTGTATGCTGAATTCTCAGCTTCCATTCCAACACATGCTCAGAATTTAACTGCTGCATCCCAGGGTAGGAAACAGCATCAACCAAACCTGAAACAGCCACAGAATAATGGACCAGAATTTTGTTCGATGTAGAAGTATTTGAACTGAGCATTTAGTAATCTGTATAGCCTGTAGCCGGAATACATGCTCAGTTGGTAATATTGGTCAAGGTTTTAAAACGGGCTGTTCCAATTTTCTGTACGGTGGGATGTGCTACCGTTCCATTTGATATTTCAAAGTGTTTCGATCAGAATATAGGGATGCTAGTGGGATGATTCTGTTCAAATACAAATGGTATCTTGTCCGGAAGTCCCATTGCAATCTGAATTTTTGGTATTAGCCCAGTCGCATGCATGCAAACATTCAACTACAAAGTAGGTGCGGCCTGTCTCAGCCTCGTGCATGGTTTTGGTGGAAATCCTTGAAAACTAGCGATCTTTGACTATTGGTAGTCTTTTGCCGTTAGGCTGGGTTGTACTGCAATGGGTGATTTGACAAGCCGTTCCTAGGTTGTGCAATTTGGTAAATCCAGTGACGACAGGACACTTGGTCAGAGGTCGATGGGATCATAAATTATGTCATTTGGGGATTAATTCTTATATCAACTCTTTGGTTGTATATGTTCGTATATATTCTTGTGATTAAGTGAAGGCATTATTCTGATGAATCGTTTGGTGTTTGAGGACACGTACGGTTGAGAAATCCTCGAACAATACAGCAATCCAACGCATTTGGGAAGCCGAGGTATGCCATCCAGGAACTAAGCAAATCCGTATAATGTGTATAATGAAGTCATGTTCTCATTATTAAAAGATCATGCATTAGTCCAAGTTCTACATGGCTTGACTTATTTTATTCCGGTTTTTGAAGCCCCAAATCATCACCATGTAAAGTTTTTTTTTGGTAGAAATGTAAAGGTATTCACAGATGTGGATAAGAAGGCGGAGGGTCATATATCTGCATATGAATAAGCTTGGGAGGTGGGGCGTCTTCAGGCATACCATGACGTACCTGGCTTCTTACTTTTCTCAGCTTAACCTCAAATTCTTTCCTTCCTAGTAGGAATCGGATTGGGTTTTGTCTGAATTTAAGGAAGACATCATCCAGAACCTGGTTGCATGTGCTCACGCTGCTTCTATTCCAGCTTCTTGCTGCGATGCTTGCTTGGCTTATTGCTTCTATTCCCGTCGCAGCAATGAAGTCAGGAAGTCGAAAAGGTTGCCTGCTGATGCCCTGTAACGACTTTCGCTTATGACAAAGGTGCCTTGGGACGGCTACGGGTACTCTTGCATGATTTCAGATAAAGCAGCAGCTTTGGATCCACGAGTCGCGGTCTTTTTTTTTTTTTCTTGCTTTAGATTCTTCATTAGTCACCAAAATTTTATTAAAAAGCCTGAAAGTCTTATAAAGAAAAGAAAGAAAAAATATAAAAATAGAAAGAGCGCAACAAAGCCTATAATACACATGAGGTTTAAGAGGGCCGTTGTGGGAGATTAGTGGAGAAATCGGCCAACATTTGCGGAGAGAATATCTGAGAGTTGGCCAGATGAGTACAAATACAGAGACTTGGGTTAGAGCCAGGACCGGCAAAATATAACTCGACTCATCAATTCAACCCATGTTTGATCTGCCATAAATAGATTTGAGTTTAGGCTAAATGGATTTGGATCATAAGCAAATTGATCCATTTAATCTATTTAATATTTGAGTCGGATTATTGATAGAAAAGAGTACGAAGAGGAAGAGATAACTACAGATGAAGAGACTCGAGAGGAAGAGCATAAGGACGGATAACTCAGTGGTTGCTTAAGATCGCAAAGAAGATATTGGTTCACTGCTCGGTTTTGTGTTTTGACTTGGTATCTTTTACAGGTAGCAAAACCCTTCCTTTGTGCTCGGTGTGTCTTTCAGGTTATTCTATGCATAAAAACCGTATCATTGAAATGGCTGGCATGCCGTATCATGGAAATGGCTTGGCATACAAATTGGCCGGTTCATATTTAATTGAAGGCATGTCTCTAAATAATATCTTTTAGTTAGTTTTTGTTTAATAAAATTCTAAGGTATGGTATTCAAGCAGAACGGGTTCATAATTCAGGGAGACTAGGATATAGAGCTAACCATCAATGATTTGTTCTGAGAATAAAAATCTAGATAATTATATTATTATATATTATATTCCATTTCAACAAGTAATTAAATCCTTATCTCTTAATTTAATTTAGAAGTTTGGACGCAAGAACGATGTAATATAAGTTGCAACAGTAAAAAAAAAGGTTGCCTAATGAAACAACTCTTTTACTTCTAGAAAATCCTAAAAAAACGCTAATAACGAAGTATGAAGACTGCAACCGGGGGAAGAATATAAAGCTCCATCAGCCGGGGCGGGAGCAGGGCCCGGCAGGCGACGTAAAGAAAATGGAATCTATTAAATTTTACATTTTTTGAATTTTAACTATTGTAACTTGGTTTGGTTAGATCCGATGGAATTAAGGACCACCTGGTGGTCCGTGACCACAAATACCGTACGATAGTTTGGAGAGTGAGAAGATTCTAACGGTGATTAACCTGAGAAACGCTGATAATCTGATATCTCCGATGTCATCTTGACCTACCTATATTCTTCCAACATGCATTTGTTAGTGCTTTTTCTTCTTTACAACATTAAATCTCCTCTCTCTCCGGCATTTTATGGTTTGATCGATAGATTTGATATACACGAACTTTTAGTAACTGATAATTACCGTTGGTTGATCTCTTTTTGGGGTTGACCTTTTGTTACTCTTTTTATGATTTTGTCCAAAAGAGCACATCAGATCATCAGAGGTGTATATTTTGTTACGATGGCTGTTATCTATCGTCATGCACCGGTCTTGAGACTCAAGCCGGACGTGCGACAAACGGTTGCATGATTCTTAGGGTTGATCCCACGTAACATGCAAGATCAAAAGAAGGAAAGAGAGGGAGGAGGGCCTACCAATAGCGGTGGCAACGACAGGTTGCGACGACAAAGCTGGTTTTCGACGGTAAGAGAGATTGAATCCTTATTATTATTATTATTTTTTGAGATTTAGAAGAGGACATGGAGATTGGGATAGAGCAATGAGAAGGACATTTGTTTAGCTTTAATTTTTTAAATAAATATTGATCTTGATTTATGTTAATCAATCTTATTAGACATTGATGAACTATTTTATTTGAATCAATTAGTTAGAAATTTGTTTTTATTCTCACTGTCTGAGTATGGATTAATATGGTATATTTGAATGTGAAGATAATTTTACATGTCTTGAGAGGTTAAATTCTAAAAATATATGGCCATTTGTCGCATGTCTGACTTGGTGGCATGTCTGACTTGGGTCATTGGGTTGAGACATGTGATCTATCACGAGAGATTCACAATAGATTGAAGGAAACAACGGATCCTTTTGATTCCGACTTTTCTCAAAATGGGCCCTATTATTGTCAACATAATTTCTTCGTTGATCACCGCCGCTCAAATCTTTTATGCGCTCCTAGTCATCTTATGGTGGTCGTGGTCAGTGGACCATCGAGTGGAATATTCTAGTTCACTATCTTTCTCCGTGCTATTAACTTTATCTATTTCATAAACTTTATTTGAATTTGAAAAATAAACTATACCAAAATTTTCCATAATTTTTCTAGAGCCTTCCAATGACTCAATTCATATACAATCTAATCACTATCCTTTATTCTTTTTATAAAAAACCTTTTATTTCTTTAAAAATCTAAAATCTAAATTTTATTTTAAGAATAAAAATTATCAGATATTTTATAAAAGTAACAAAAGATGATAATATCAACGAATCTAAATACATTGAGTTCTACAAGACTGAGTTTAATATTTAGCATCTATAATTTATATAGTAAAAAAATAAATTATCATTTATTATATTTTATTATTAATCTTTTTTATTTATCAAAATGCATTGTTCATACACATATGCTAGTATATATGTGCATGCTAAATGTTAGTTTGTATGTTTTCTCATATTTTTCATGGAGAACTAAGGATAAATCTCTAATTCTAGTTTCAAATTAAAAGTAGCTTTCCAGTTGAGTTTTAATTAAAAATATCTATCCATTCCAAACATAAATTAAAAGCAACTCCCCATTTGTGGTTGAAATTACCCATGTACATCTATATTCTTATACAATAAGATGATATTTCTTTATAATAAGATAGTACTGTTTAATAATAAGACAGTTTTGTTTTATAATAAGACAGTACTGTTTATAATATTTTTATATTATAATAAGACAGTATTATTTTATAATAAGATAGTACTGTTTTATAATATTCTTAAATTACAATAAGGCAGTACCATTTTATAATAAGACAGTACTGTTTTGTAATAAAACAATACTATTTTATAATATTCTTACATTAGAATAAGCTAGTATTCTTTATAATAACGTAGTATTACATTACAATAAAGCAGTAACTTTTTATAATATCGCAGTATTGCTTTTAGTGTTGCTTTATAACTGTAGAGGCAATTCGGTTATTTTATGCCATTTGGGGAGCTACTTTTAATTTATGTTTAGAATGGGGAGTTACTTTTAATTGAAACTCGCTGCTTTTAATTTGAACTCAAATGAAGAGTTTTCATTAGTTTATCCTTTTTTTTCACTCTATTGTTTAGATTTTTTTATTTAAATAAATTTATGTCTTTAAATGAATATTATTCTGCTTTCCAACTATATTCCTAAAAGTTAAATTCAAAGATGAAATGTGAATAATTTATTTGGATTATGATGAATCAAATTTTTTAAAGTTACCAGCATTTTTTCATCTTTATCCCGTATAAGGAGCAAGGTATAATAATATAGCAGATGAATCTGCCGTTTAGGCTACCATAATGATGTATTACATCGCCTCTCGTTCCTAAAAGATAGTTACTATCTCAGCAACCAAACAAGCAAGCAACTGCATCAAAAAGCTCAGCCCCTATTTCACTGGCCAGAACAGAATGGATACGCGAGCGATAGATTACGAAATCTTTTCTTTCTCACCTCCTCAAAAAGAAAAAAAGTACAGCACTAAAAAAGAAAACTCAAATCTAGGTCCCAAAGCTGCAAGGGATTCGTTTTTCCTGTGATCCACCATCTTGTGTCAAAATGCCATCACTTTTCACATATAAACTACGCATTCATAATTAACAAAAAATATTTTTAATTAATTTAATTAATTTTTGGGTACAATAATTTAATTAATGTTTAATGAAAGAAATAAGATAGTACGCATCAGTCTAAAGGAATTCATTTCTGAGCCAGGCTCGTGATGGAGCAAAGCTATCAATAGATTCTTCGTTTTCAATGATGAAGCTCCAGTAGTATTCAAGCATCATCCCATCATAATCCAATCCGTCATTGAATGGCGTTCATTTCGGACTGAGAAACTTAGATGAATGATATGTGTTGTCCTTTTTTTTTTCCTGGTAAACATGGAAGTTGATCTTTATCGAATATATAATAAACCCCAGGAGTATAAAGAGGATAATATATCAAAAAGAAATAAAGAAACAATAAATGAATCCAAAGATAAGGTGTAAGATTATATATATCAACAAAAAATATATCATATCAGCACCAATTAGAGATAAAATGATATGCATATCATTCGTTTGGATTTATTTCGTATTTGAATAAATTTAGATATAGATAAAATTTTAAATCTGATTAATATCCGTATCTATATTTATATTCATAAAAAAATAAATATAGATATAGATAGATAATTATCTGATCCGTATCCGAATATCTGAATCCATATGTAATCCTATATAATTTATATAATATTTATTAATTTTTTAAAAATATATAATTATATAAATATGTTATTAATTTGATTTATCATCTATTTAATAATATCTTTAATTTATGATCATAAATTTAATTATCTAAATAATATTTATAATTATATTTATATTATATTTAATATTTAAATTTATTTATATTATTAAATAAATATAAATATAAATTTTTATATTTAAATAATATATATATATATTTATATTTATTAAATAAAATAAATATGAATATGGATACGACGGTATCCCTCCCAATCCGATTTCAACTCTTGCACTGGCCAAAACGTCCTCGACGAAACCGTGGACCATTTGCTGGCCACATGGGGTTTTCACTTTCGCCCGCAAAGAGCGCCCGAACAAAGGAATAAAAAAAAGATTGAGTTGTATCTTCCGCGCAAAAGAATGATTTTCTTCTTTCTCAACAATAACCGTTGGATCGCGCAATGGTCGCTTCGACATCTATGAATGCAGATGGAACATAGAGGTGAGTTCTTTAAAAGCTGTGCAGTCGTGATCTAACGGTTGAAGTCGCGAAAGAGGGGGAATCATGCTTTCGTACGAAAGATACAACCCGAAACCATAAATTACCGCGGATGCCAACGAGGCAGTTTTGCCGTCTTTTCCACCCCATTTCTTCTTCTGGGACCGCAGAAGACCGCACTCCACCTCCCACCCCCCCTTCGTCACTTCGCTCGCCTCGTCGTCTTCTTCCGCTTTTTTTGTTTTTTTTGACCCATGCGAATCATTTTCTTCCTAATCATAGACTCAATTTTTCACTCCCCCGGCTGAAAACATCACAAAAATCATAAATTTTGTTCTGTTCTCCGCTAAAATTCCGATCAAGTGAATCCCTATCTATTTATTTTGGGGAAATGGATCTTCCCTTGCTTGATGCCCCCAAATTTCAATCCTATCAGTGCTCGAATGGAGCCTTCTTGGGGCAAAATCAAACGATGTCGATGTCGGGAATTTGAGGTTTGTCTTAGACCCTTTGGCTTTATTTGCTGTATAGAAATCGATGGCTTCGGAGCCTGCGATTGTGGAGATTAGCTCCGATGACGAGGAGGATTTTTCTTTGGATACATGGGACTCGTTCGATTGGGACGATGACCTTGTCGATCGCACCGACGGAAGGGTGGAGGAAGTCGACGACGTCGTGGTGGTGGACGAGTTTTCTTCCCGCCTCCGCCGAAGCAGAAGAAGAATTCTGAGTTGTTGAGGCCGGGTACGGTTGCCGCGGGGGATGAGTCCGATGATGATTGCTTGGTGTTGGACTCCGATCCCGATCATCCAGTCTCGGTTATTGACAAGGACGACGGAGAAGATGGATCCGATGACCTTCTCATAGTCGGAGAGAAGGGGCAGGTATGATTTTTTCCTTTCAAATTTTTTTTTGTGCTTTTTTTTAATATATTATTGCTAATTTATTTATATTTTGAAACAATAGGGATTTATGATGCTTAAGTTTACTTTTGCCCTTTCCTATCAGTAGTCAGAAGTGTGGCCGGAAAGGGCAGGGAAACTGATTTATGTCGATATTTATTTTTCATTTCGAAAGCTTCGCGCTTTTGCTGGAGCTACTGATTTAGTTGATAACTTTGGCATGAAGATCCGATTTGGTTACCCTTGTGCTTTCTGATATTTTTGTCCATTCTTTAAAATAGAAAGGGTCGGACACCCGCTTCCAGCTACGAACTGTGAAGGAAACTAAAGACACCGTTTTTATCAAATTAAGAAATGATTTACAAGTCTTTGAGATAATACTATTAGTTGGTAGGATCTTCCCCCTCCTCGAAGATTGTTGATGCTTACATGAGTATGCATCAATTTGTGATCTGATGTGTTAATGTTGCCTATTTTTCTTCGTTGAATATTTCTTTAGTGGATTTCACATGCTATTGCTGCATAATTTTTCTTTGATAATTCACAATACAAAGAAAGCTAAGAGAATCCAGCATGAAAAATTAAAAATAATAAACAAAAAACTTATGCACTCAGCAGTCAGTCATGTGAGGGCAATGGATGCAAAAGTGATCTGCCAAGACTCTTTGTTCCAGACAGCTTCTTGCTTTCTCAATGAATTGCACAAGTTTACAAAGGATTTGCCTACTATCCTTCTTATGAATGTCCTAGTCTAAATATCTATTTATCTTTCTTAGTTATATTTGTCCTTCTTATGAAAAATGGCTGCTTGGGAATTTAATCAGTTGCTTAATCGGCTGCACCCTACCTTTTTATTTAAGTGCTGCGCGGCCTGTTAGCCTGGTTAACGGTTTAAGCACCTGTTTGTGAGCGTAAGCAGACATTTGATGTGCTAACCTTCTTGTGTCGCAAATCAATTATTGAATTGATGGGTTGTGTATCCACTGATATATTCTATTGTTATTCTAATTGTTAGACTACAAAATCTGTAACTAAGTTATGTTTTATTTGGTCTGCTTTTGCTTTCTTCATGTCAGCAGGTGTCATAAGGTAATTATTGAATAATTAACATGTTCCATCACAATTTTCATCTGAGAGAATAAGATCATGAACCTTTATAGGATCATCTATGAAATTATGGATAGTTCTCTCTCCTAGTTATGTAGAAAGTGTTACTTGGAAGTGTGCAATGGATGTCAAGTGTCTAAGTGTCTACAAGGATGCAACACAGGAATCTTCAAGAAGTTCGACAATGCTACAAGTCTGTATGATATTGATATATGCATGACTATGTGTGGATGTATGTTGACTAGACACTAGTGTTCTTTATGTTGGATATATATTTTGAGTCAGATATTTCAAAAACTTGGCTGCATAAGAAGTTCTTTGGCTGCCACTTTTGAAGATTGGCTGAGAGTTGAATTATTTCAACAATGAAGTTGACCTTCAACTTTGATGTTAAAGTATTTGTTCTTTTTCAGAGAACTTTACAAAATTTAGTTTTTATATCTTCAAACTTAATTAGAAGTTTGAACGAAAATAGGTATATTGAAGGACCATAACAAACAATTTCTTTTAATACATTCTTTTAAGATTCAATAAATGGATCTGTTCTTTGCATTTGCAGAACAGATTGTAGCAGTTTATTTTCTCATCATGGTATCTTGTTCATATATTCATTGTTTATGACCATGCAAAACAATATATACACCTGCAGATAATGATTGTTAAATGTATCAGCAACTACTTGTTGGTAAGCATCTGGGTATTCCTTGTGAGAAACTTTTGTCATCCTTTGCAGTTGGCTTGCAGGGATTACCCTCATCCACGGCATCTATGTGCCAACTTCCTTTCAGCACCACATCACATGAAAAGCATTGCAACTTGGTAAGTCTCTTATATTTGCTATTTATTACACTGTATATGCATTTCTTCAAACTTTGAAAAGTTTGGCTTTTTCATGCTTTTCCTGCGACTTGAAAATCTTGGCTTTTCCTCGAGTATTGTTTATAAAATTGGTTGACACTTGTATCTAGTATGTATATATCTGTCCAGTCGATTGACTATGATTCAGTGAATGCAGTGCCACTGTTATGTCTGTGACTCTCCAGCCCCATGTATCTACTGGGGCAATGGTAGTGCGAGCACCGACCATTGTCATTCTACAGATAAAGATGGAAGATGGAAATCACTAAGGCAATCCTTCAAACAAAGAACCTCACGGCTTCTCAGCCACAGAAGCTTCCTGATACAACACTTTCCATGATGCCATCCTTTCAAAACTCAGCATCTCTACGTTGCTCCAACATGTCTTCACGACCCATTTTGTCGTCCAGATCAAATACCCTCCAGCCTTGCTCAGCCACTAGATGTGCCACTCCAGATCCACCTAACCAAAGACACCAACAGAATACGGCACCTCTATCTTACAGTGGTCAGAGGCTTGGTCGTTATCCATCCAAATCCCACCCACTAAATCCCAAAACACGATGTATACGAAGGCAGATTCGTGTTTCTGGTTCTTTCACTGCTCAATTAGTGTATTCTCGTACAAGATTTAAAAGGGTTGGGACAGCTCAAGCTGGTCCTGTGAGCTTGAGTCAGAACCGATCACCATGCAGTGTTTGAACAATAATCAGTTCCAGAGAAATGGACTGCAGAGATCTCATTTCACAACAGTAACTTCGCAGAGATCTCAGTGCTCTCCAATGACATCAGAGTGGTCTCAGTGCCCTCAAGTAACGTCACAGAGGTCTCAATGCTTACCAGTGACACCGCCACAGAGATCTTATTCTGCACCAGTAACATCTCAGATGTCTCACTGCCCATCAGTAACATCAGTGGATGATAATGTGAATCAGAAGCACAGAACTGCACCACAGAGATCTCAATGTGTGCCAGTAATTTCACAGGGTTCCCAGTGCCCACCAGCGACTCCAGTAAATGATAACATGAAAAGTTGGCTGGATATACTTGCTGGTGTGGCATCTGAACTGGGAGTCTCTGACAGTAACAGCAGAGATGCTGCCCCATCTGTTCAAGAACTACTTATGGTTCTTCACAACCCCATCATTCAGTCAATTTGGTTCTGAGACAAACGCAAGTCAAGATGTGGGTATTTGTGGTCCTTCAGCACCTGAAGCGACCAACATGAATTCATTAGATTTTGATTGCGGATGGTTGAACCCAGCAGCTCAAAGTATTCTGGAAAATGGTCAGGGAGAGGATCCCCAGCTGGAAAATGTAGAGCCATCTGACTTACTGATTTCTGGAAGCAAGCAGGATCCAGGAGAGACCCAGTTGGGTAGCTTTCTAGCCTCTTTAGAGGACATGGTAGCAGAGACTGCAAAAGAGCCAGGGAAACCAGAACTCGATCCTGTCACACTGCTCTATGACTTTGAAGCCACATGGAGTGGCTTAGCACCGGTATAGTTGTATGATCTTTGAAAATCTCTTAGGCTAGTTTCTGTCTTTAACTGTCATCTCCATTATAAGTGTTGTCAGCAATATACTGATACATATACCAGGGTCTTCTTGGACGAGGATAGGCATGTCCTTGTATGTTCTTGCTGAGATCAGTTATACTTTTATTTTTAGTTGTTTACCAGCTAGAAATGTCTCATTTGGAATTGAGCATTCCTGACCATCTTATACTGGCACATTAACTAGGGTCTCTTGTTGGGCAAGAATAAGCATCACTTCTGGATATTCTTGCTGAGATCAGTTACACTTTTATTTTTAGTTTAGTAGAAATTTCTCATTTGGAATGTAGTGTTCCTGACTGTCCAAACTGTGAGGGAACATTATTTTTCAAACTTTGTTAAGTTTATATTTGGGGTAATAGTCAGTGTAAATGCTCAGGATTAAGTTCCATAGTAGGTTTTTACATACTTTCATGTGTCACCTAGGCCGTGTCTTGGTTTGTTTCGCTTTGGTGAGGTTACCATCCCAAACTTGCGACCCTTTTTGGGTTTCACAGTCCACTCCACATAGTACCTTCGCCATTACTAAGCATATTAGGTGTCTGTTAAGCAATAAAAGTAATCTACAACCTTTTTTCTGGAGAACATACAAAACGTCCAGTTAGCTTTAGAAGTCCACTGAGTCACCTTTCGTGAAAAGCCATCCCTGCAGGGCCTCCCAACTTGGATAATGCTCTAATTTCATCTATGATTGCAACACTCTCAACTTGTTCATAAGTACTACACAAGCTTTTGACATTGTGAGAGGATCCTTTCTTCCTGAAAGATACGTGCATTCTGTCTTCTGTATATATCAAAACATAGCTGCCATGCAGATTGTCTTGGCTCTCTCAGAAGTCTTCCAAGCTGCTTGACATCCCTTTTAGATTTTGTGGATTGCATATCTCGCAGTGCAGGAGGACCTCTCTTTGAACTCTATCCCATGATTTCATGATGTATGTCTCTATGTTAAAATTTAAACTGATATATCGTTCTGGCAACTTCTTATGAAGGAAAGCTACAAAAAATAAAAATTACATGGTGATAGCACTTTGATAGCAGAAAAATGTGACATGTCCTCCTCAGGCATTAATTGAATTGGATAGTTTTAGTAAATTTTTGATTCTCTGTAAATTCTAGAATTGTTAATTCATGTCAGACAAGTTCGTGCTCTATTTAAATTAACTTGGTGGAATGCAGGAACTTATTTTTACATGAGTAAATTATGAGATGGATTAATTGGTTCATGCAGTGAAGTTTTGGTGAATTTGGCTTCGTTGATGGAATGCTTAGAGTTATGATGGTGTATCCAACTTGACTAACGCGTGGCCTACACAATATCTGACCCGTTCTATCTTGACTCAACCAATGTCAACTTGAGTCTTCCCGGACTAACTGAGCGGGCATCATAGAGGAAAGAAGAAAAGGAACAGAACTTTGAGAATATGTAACAGTGTACTTTGTCAAAAAGAAGTTATTTAGATGACATAAAAGTAATTGCTTGTTAATATACGTTAGCTGATAAACACATTTGAAGTTCTCTCACTAGAAAATGGTGTTTTTGATAAGTAGGCAAATTAGGGTTTCCAAATGCGTATACCTTGATATGAAGCTGAATATATAAGAGTTATATTGTTCTAGATGTTACACTAACTTCACTAGTATGGTCGTGTGTGATGGGTGTCTATCTGTCCATGTTTCTACAATTCTACTTCTTGTATTTTGCATTTTACCACCTCACGTTTTTGTGGTTTTCAAAATCATGTCTACAGGATGGCTGGGTTAGCTAATACAGGTAGCCGTTGACCACAAGATTAAGGATTCAAAATTTTGCTCTTGCATTTATTTCATTTTTAAAAAATAGATGAATCACATGTTACTCCGATTTATTATAAATACAATATCAGTGCCAGAAAAATATAGAAATAGAGATGCCTAGGTTTTACCATTTAACAATACTGGATTATGACACCCATACACTCATATGAATGCATGCATTCGACTTATAGGTGCATGAATTTTGCTACGGTATTCCAAAAATATTTTAGATCTTTATTTTTATATATTTTGATTGAATTAGATATGAATCATTCAGATTTCAACGAGATAAGAGGTATATATGTACGATTAGTGCGATAAATATTTAAAATTAAATTATTTCATGCTTTATTTTTCCAAAACGTCTTCCCTGTGCCATCAAAAGTGGAGGAGTGGGAGAGAATGGTGGTGGAGGGTATGGCACGGAGAAGCCACGGGCGACAGGGAGTGGTGGCGTGGAGAAGCTGCGGGCGCCACTGAAGGTAAAGGAGGCGTGGGAGGGGAGGGGGTTGGAGGTGGTGGCGTAGAAAGTAGCAGGTGTTGGGGGTGGTAGCACGGATAAGTCATGGGCTGTAGGAGAGGGGTGGGATGATGGCGCAGAGAATCCGTAGGCTGCGGAGGGGGGGGGGGTGTGAGGAGGGTGAGAGAGGATGATGGTGCAGAGAAGCTATGGGCCACAGAAGAGCTTGGAGGGTAGTGATGGAGGTGGAGGATCCGATGGATGAAGGCGCATCGAGGCATCATGAGCGAAGGACGGAGCACCGGTGGGCGGAGGACTCGTCGGAGGGTGGCAGGGGCACCGTGGGTGAGGGAGGGGGGCACGATGGTGGAGCTGCGTGGATGGGAGAGCACCGACGGGTGGAGGACCCATGGGTGGGCAGTGGAGAAGAAAGAAGAGTAGAGGGTGGTGCGAGCGTTGCGCGGGTGGGGGGGAGAGGGGAAGACCGTCGGGGACAGGGGGGTGCATGCGGTGTAAGGGTGGGATGGGTGAAAGGAGAAAGGAGATAAAATATCTAAAATATTTTTTATAATAAAATATTATAAAAGAGTACCATAGTAAAATCCATAAATACATATTATAATAATTGATGCACATGCTTTGGAGGTCCGTGGTTGATTAACTTTAAAATATCAAGGCTGAGAAATAAATTGGATGAAGATCTAATTTGTATATCATGCAAAGTCGTGACCTTGGATTAAGGGAGCTTTGGAGGTCCGTGGTTGATTAACTTAAAAATATCAGGGCTGAGAAATAAATTGGATGAAGATCTAATTTTGTATATCATGCAAAGTCGTGACCTTGGATCAAGGGAGCAATCAGAGTTGGTATTAGATTTTGTGATCCACTGCGATCACCATCCCTGCCACCAGCAATAGACTTGGGCGGGACTGAAGGGGCCTAACACGAAGAGAGAAAGAGGGGGCGCATCAGGTGGTCACCACGGATTTGATACGAAGAAGATGGAAAGTGGAGGTGGAAGACAAAAGTGGGAGAGGCGGAGAGCTTCCAGCTTAAACTCAAATTGTCAATGGAAACTCAAATTGCGGTAAAGCATTTCATGCCAAAGAGAAATGATTATCCTGGTTGAACTTGAATTACTTAGTGCTTCCTTTGACAAAGATCAGCTGCATCATATGATGTACCAGTAGGCACATTCAGCTGACTTTGCATGCGTGTGAAGTCAAAACTATATTGAGATTGATTGTGAAGTCCCAATTCAATTAAGATTTCATTTTTACTTGATTATTAGTTTTAATAATTTAAAATTTTATTATTATTATTATTATTTTATTTATTTTTTTTTTAAGATGGTTAGAATTTGTATTCTAATGAGCCTTTGATTTATGAATCAAGATAGGAATCAAACTTCCACCCATATATTGTTCTATTTAAAGGGATGGTGTTTTTTAATGTTTGGAAAATCATGTGGAGAATGGTGTGATGTCTCCTTTATTTTTTCTCCTAATTTTTTTTTCATAATTTTTTTATAATTTTTATAATATTTTTTATTTGATGTTTGTTTTAGATTTTGAACCGATACGATCGATCTATTATGTGTAGCTTATCATTCTACATAATATCATAGTCAAAAACTGGAGACTAATTATTCATGTATTTGTGGCGGTGCATGATATTAGAGCCTGTTTAGACTATTGTTTCATGATTCAAGGGGTGAATCATCGATGTTATTATTATTTTTATCAATGAATTTAGTTATGAGATTTAGTCATGGCAAAAAATAGCTAACTTTTACCTTAACTAAGAAACTATAGCTCAAATATATTTTTAAATTGATTCATAACATTTTTTCCTGCAAAACGCTTATTATCATATGTAAACAAGAAATCATCGTTTAAATATGTATTTAAATTGATTCATAATATATTTATACCTTTAAACTCTTATTATTATATATAAAATATAGAAAAAAATCAAGAAAAAAGAAAAATGAAAAAAATTAAAAGACGGAAGCTTTTCCATATGGATTGATTTTTTTTTTTAATTTAATTTATTTTTTTCGGAGATCTGTGGGAAGGAAAGCCTCCGAGGGTTTTAGGCTCCGGTTGGGTTTTTTTTGTTATGGGATTCTATGCGAGTGGCGGCGGTTTGAGTTGGTCCCTCGAAGGATTTTCTAATGGGTTTAGGTGGGGGATAGTAAGATTTTAAACGGGTTCGGATACGGGTAGGGCAAAATTTGCGGGTACCTTACCCGTAGCCATGACCATGGCTGTGGCTTGAATGCTCGGCTGCGCTCCGCCTCTAGAGTCCTCGGAGGTCACCCATGGCGGAGATATCGCCTGCTCCACCTTCTCTCTCCGAAAAGAAGAAGAAGGCGAAGCGTGCTAAGAAAGAAGATCCTCTCCAAGCCGCCGACTCCCGCCGCCTCGATTCGCTCCGCTGGAACGATTCCCTCCCCAACGATGACCCCTTTTCCTCCTCGCCGGCAGCAACGAAGGAGGTCCTCCCTCTCCCCTTCCCTGCCCTACCATCCTCTCTCTATCTCTCTCTTTCAATTCGTCCTTGTTTCCTTTATTTATGTATTTTCTTTCAATTTGATTCTTGTTTTGGGAGAGTTTGGAGCAGGATTCTTTCGTTGGAAGAGATCGACGAGTCGGAATACGGGTTTGTAGGCGGAGTTCCGGAGCCGCTGGGGGTAGAGAAGAAGCCCGAGGGAAGAAGAGGAAGCGGGAAGCGGAGATGGGAATTCGGGGGACGGTGGATCCTGTATCGTCCAGGCCGAGGACGGGGAGAAGAAGGGCACGAAGAAACAGAAGAAGAAGAAGAGAAAGCCGAGAGATAAAAAGAAGAAGAAGGAGGAGGGCGAGTCGAGTGACAATGGAGAGAAGAGTGAACCGGTGGAGGGGAATGCTGAAGGTTCGTGCCCTCTTTTTCTTGTTTAGATTTTCTTGAAGATTGAATTTGATATGGGATAATATAATTGATATAAAAAAGGTTCTTAAATTTTTGTTTTTTTTGTTTTTTTGTGTGTGTGTGTGTGTTCTATGGCATGCAGCTTCTGCTGTTGTGTTCACTGAGGGTTTAGGGTTAAGGGATTTTGGATCGATGAAATCCGGCACGAGAAATAGTATAGAAAAAAAAAGGATTCCCCACAACCCCGGGGGTTAATCTAGCATGAGTATTCTTCAATGCAGTAAAATTAAAAATCTTCATCTTTTTCTTTCTTTGCTGAAGAATGCCCGCCTTCACTAAAGAAAATAATGGACCACAGAAGACTTTTTATAGGTAATGCAGATACATCTGAGACAAAAATCTTTTGGCAAAAGAGATAACTGGAATAAATGCCACCGTTTCATTATACTGTTCTAATAGAACAAATTGGACTAGAAGAGTTTATAATGATCTGGATTACATGTTACATTTCATTGGATAAGAAATTTTTCAATATTAATATTCCATGTACCTAATATATCATTTATAGATTTGAAGGTGATCTGATCAGTTTTCTCTAATGTGATATAAGGTAACACTTACATTCATTTTTGTTGTAGTAATGCAGCAAGCCAGCAACAGCAGCAAAATAGTTTTTTCTTTATTTTCATGAACCTGAGTTTCTTAAGATGGATACAATTAGTTATTTGCTGCATTTAGGATATGGATGTGTTGATCTCCTTTCGATGTACTCCTTTACCTATTTGTTTTAAGAATATTATTATAGTTAAATTCCACCTAAATGATTCCTGTTCTGGCAGATGCGCTTAACAATGATGATCCCAAGAATGACATTGACGAGGGGTTTCTTATTGATGAAGATGAAGTTTATGCATGGAAGGAATTGAGGCTCCATCCTCTTCTAATTAAGTCAATACGCAGGCTTGGGTTCAAGGAACCAACACCCGTACAGAAAGCTTGCATTCCTGCTGCGGCCCATCAAGGAAAGGTTGGTTCAAAGCAACTTTTTAATGAACTTATTATTTCTTATCTTGCAGCATTATGAATCCTGCTTCACCATTTGTTCCTACTAAGATATTTTATTTTAGTTGGTCTGCTTTCTGAATATTCCCTGTCAGAATTCTACTCGGATTTCTTTTGTCTCCTTCTCCTCTTTTGTGATCCTTAAACCCAAGTTTGTTTCACTCTTCTTACGTACTTCGTCTCCATTGCATTGATTGATTGAAGAGGTGAGGTTTAGTGGTAAGCTAATAATGCTCTATTTGATGTGCTAATGGAAAATGTCTGGGAAAAGACAGTTTTATTGTCATTTTCTTTCAATTGTCACTTGTGACTAGCTCACCACCTCCTGTTATAATAGTCAGTAATTATTGCAACTAAATTATGTCCCAAAAATATTATTAATGGAAGATTTTAATGGTCTTGATTCTGGTTCTACAACAGGATGTCATTGGTGCAGCAGAGACGGGTTCTGGAAAAACTCTTGCCTTTGGGCTTCCTATTTTGCAACGCCTTCTTGAAGAACGGGAAAAGATGCAAGATTATTCCAGAAAGATCCAGATGAAAACCAGTGGAAAAGGTTTACGGGAGGTCCTCTTCGTGCTCTTATTGTGACTCCTACAAGGGAGCTCGCCTTGCAGGTACCAGTAGCTTACTTGAAATATGGTTTTATGTCACTTATGGTATTTGAGGACTGAAGCTCTACTGTGTATCAGTTTCATCAGTTTAACATGGTGGTATATCATTCAAGGTGCAAATAGTTTGCTGTACATTTTTGGTCCACTTAGATATCAGTATTTGAGGATTGCTGTTTTCTGTGCATCAGTTTAATCAGTTTGACATGTTAGTATACTATTCAAGGAGCAAATAATTCGCTGTACGTTTTAATCCGGTTGCCCTTATAGATTTATCTTTTGCTATATTCATGAAGATATTTGGTTGTGATCCTATATATTTTGAACTAGTTTATGTGAATTGATTGTAGACTCACTTTTCTTGGTTCATTTTCTTGTTTCTCTCCTTAACCAAGATGGCATCAAAAGGTTTAAGGTAGGCATGAGATTGATAGACAAGGGTGGAATTTGAGTTGCTGGAGGCATGACCTTGCTCATACCGTTCATGCGTCAAGGAATAAGCATTATGATATAGCATGTGTGAATATCAGGGTACATGCTCCAATATGTGTGTATTGCTTTGCTCTGGTTTGTATCTTGGCACTGATCCAGTTTGTCTCTCTGTGCTGATCCAGCATGTATTAATATGGGTAACATGGGCCCATTATTGTCTACCACAAGCCTGACACATGACCACCATTGCTTGGCTTGGAATGATATGATATATCTTGCAGCAACCTGATCTACTTCAATCATTGATGCTGTTTGCTACATCATACCATTGCTTTGTCTCATCAACAAGCAAATAAGACAGAAACGATCTACTCTAATCTACTTGAAAAGGTGGAAAAAGCAAAGCTAATCATTTGTTGCAGCTACTTGGAAGCATGGAAGGCGGTACTGTCCCGAACCACCCAGTTTGGGGCATATTTGAACCGTACTGGAGGTGGACCAGCTTGGTTCCCTTGGTATAGGTCCGCCCATTGGTTTGAGAAATCTGGTGGAGGGGGAGGGGGAGGGGGAAACGGAAAGAGAGGAAAAAGAGAGAAAGAGGGAGCTAGAGAGCAGGAGAGCAAGGAAGGGAGGGAGAGAGAGCCCCCTCTCTCTCGGCCTCCTCCCTCCCTCCTCCCTCTCCTCTCCTCTCTCTCTCTCTCTCTCTCTCTCTCTCTCTTC
>KE504647.1:1628994-1643155 GCA_000441515.1 Elaeis oleifera
CCTCCTCCCTCCTCCTCCTCCTTCTCCTCCTCTCTCTCTCTCTCTCTCATGTTTCCTCTCTTTCTTTCTCCCTCTCTCGCCAGCTTTGGCTGTGTCAGTATGGACCTGGAATGGAATGGCACAGTACTGTACCATACTGTATGGCCAAGCAACCTGTATAGGTCTGGGTATTGGCACAGCATACCTTGCTTGTAAGCCTGTAAGGTAACTGTACTTAAATCAGCAGCACTGTTTATTGGTATAAAATGGTCTATGACTTACAGCTACTGTGGACTATATCTTGTGAGCTGTGGAGTTCTGGTTCTGCTATATGCTCTTATGATTAGGGATGCAGTATATATTATCAAGATTCTGTGGAGAGCAGAGGTGATGACATGTTAACTCACCCTGCTTTGTGAGTAGCCAAGAGTCATATATCTCGATGTGCCACCCTTTATTTTTCAAATGCTTCTTTAAACTCTGTTTATGTGATCAACTAGAAGTAATTCACATAATCTTCAAGAATGTCTAAGGGTACACTGCTATTTGTTAACTTAATGCTTCATGACATCTACCCATGCATATTGCATCCCTGATTTTTTAGTAACTCTTGTTTTAGGTATCTGACCATCTGAAAGCAGCAGCAAAATTTCTTGCCATTCAAGTCATCCCCATTGTTGGTGGAATGTCTTCAGAAAAGCAGGAGAGGCTTTTGAAAAGAAGGCCTGAAATTATTGTTGGAACTCCAGGACGGTTATGGGAGCTTATGTCGGCAGGAGAGCAACATCTTGTTGAGGTGAGTATGGTGCAACCTGTCATATATTTATTGTCTATATCATCATATTTGGTGAATGTTGCTTAATTCATTGTCTTTTTGCATGCTACAATAAATCTTATCAATTTTGTACAGATTGTATGATACGTTTAATGACTAGAGCAGAAATTAATGCTGTAGAAACAAGATAGCACCATGGACAGTTGATTGCTAGTAAGCAGTTCATGTCATGGACCCATTATCAATTATCGTCATGTTAGTCTTATGATATTTGACTGGAATGATTTTTTAAATTATAAATTATGGAGTTGACATGGACCCATTATCAATTATTGTCATGTTAGTCTGATGATATTTGACTGGAATGATTTTTTTTAATTTATAATTATGGAGTTGATTATGCTTATATAAATGTGGCTGCATTGGTAAATTCATAGCATGAGAATTGGATATGCATATATCTGCAGTCCCTGTATACTGAACTGTTGCATCTTCTTGATGGTACCAATGACATTTGTTAATGTGTCCATGCTATTATAGCTGATGTAATCGAGATATGTTGACAACCACTGAGGGAACCACTTCTTTGTGTGCTCTTCTTTGAAAGCCATAACCATCTACAACGTTATTCTTTATAATTTTAACGTAGGCAAGGAGATTTGTGAACTTTTAATATAATGTGCTTATGACCTTGAAAGGGATCATTAAAATTATAGGGTTTATTTTTTAAGATGAGGCAAATTTCTTCCTTTGAGTCAAGAGGATTGAGATGTGGATCTTTGGCCAGGTTACCTTTTCTGATTGGTCTTTTTGATTTATACCACTGAATTTGTAAATTGAAGGTGTCATACTGTCATTTCATTTGTACTTCATGGGAAAAAAGGTTAGTCGAGTTTGTCTTGGATGTTCCTTTCTTTTCTGTAAGATAGAAATTGTAATATGCTACTTTTGGTTATCAATAATTTAAGAACAATAAGATAACAAGTTAAGATAGTCTTTCTTTAATCTTTAGTGAGAAGAAAAATGCTAATGA
This sequence comes from Elaeis oleifera, assembly GCA_000441515.1. Classification (NCBI taxonomy): domain Eukaryota; kingdom Viridiplantae; phylum Streptophyta; class Magnoliopsida; order Arecales; family Arecaceae; genus Elaeis; species Elaeis oleifera. The sequence continues at coordinate 1,630,782 of KE504647.1, forward strand.
GACAAGGAGGAGAAATTGAAGGAATTAAAGTTTTCCCATGATTTGGAGATACACAAACAAAATGGTAGACAGATTTGGTGTCTCCATGTTGTGAACCACTTCATTGACTGCAGATAAGGTTGACTGAACTAAGGTAAATTTGGCTTTCTATTCTTTACCCTCCATTTTTTTTTGAAATTTCTTGGCGAAAAAGGGTTCCTGAAATGCTTATGATCAACAAATTTCTGATCCCTTAGTTTCTCTTCGCTTCTCTGCTCCATGATGTCTAATGTTATCTTCATTGAATCTGACATTTAGGAGGGATCACTCTTCCAGCTTATGATGGTATTTTTCCCTCATGGATATGTGCAAATGATAATGGAAGTAGTTTAGGCTTTTTGTATGGCTAGCTTTTTGGAAAAGTGATGCAGAGGTTTTAGTTAATCTGAGCTTTGAATGAAAAGTTACCCTTGACCATCACAATCATTACCGACTACATGATTAGCTTTTTGGAAAAGTGATGTGGAGGTTTTAGTCAATCTGAGCTTTGAATGGCAAGTTACCCTTGACGATCACGATTATTACCTCCTACATAATAGCAAAAACTGGATACAATTTTTTTTTCATTTTTTAAGTTTTGTTACAGGATACAGCCATTCACTGGTCTTTTCTTTCTTAATGTATTAAGATATAACATCAATGGGAGCTAAAACTTTCCATTTTGGGGATTGTGTGTGTGCAAGTTTACTTTCTGGAAAACTGGATTCTAATAAATGCAAAGATGCCATTTTTCATGCTTGTGAGGGAGAATAAATAACTGAAATGGGACATTAGCAAAAGTAGCTTGAGTTATTCCCAAAAGAAGCAGGAAGGATGAGGGCACTCTGCAACAGAAACAAAGGTTTGCAAGTTGTTATGTTGCCATAAGTTCTTTAATTTTCACCCACCAGCCAAAAGCAACTGCATGCTCATGATTTCGTATTGATATGCATATGCATATAGTTACATGGTTGTCACATAGATACTTTGATGATGAGAATTATGGTTATTGACTTAAAATTTGAAATCTTAGAAACAGGCCCTAAGAAATGTGGAAAGGTCTACTTGGTGATCTTTGAGTGGTGCTCGTGTGATGCCATGAACTGCCATAAGGTTGTTTAGGTTTCAGGAATTGGTATGGATCCTTGTTACTAGAGGGACATGCATACAATAGAAGCTCATAAGTCTAATTTTCATGTTATGTGTAGCATATTACCACTTATCATTTAGTGATATGATTATAATATTTGGTTTATTTTTATCTACCGCAAAGATCAAACATTCCTGTTGACTTTCACATTTCTTTACTGCAGTTGCACTCTTTATCTTTCTTCGTGCTGGATGAGGCTGATAGAATGATAGAGAATGGTCATTTTCATGAGCTACAGTCTATTATTGACATGCTACCAATGCTTAATGTTTCTGTTGAACAATCCTCTCAACCTACTACAATTTGCAAAACAATTCCAAGTTTACAGAGAAAGAAAAGGCAAACATTTGTTTCTCGGCCACAATAGCCCTATCTGATAATTTTCGCAAAAACTTAAGCGTGGATTTTCTACTTCAAAGTCATCCACATCAGATGGGATAAGTTCTATAGAAAAACTTTCAGAGCGAGCTGGGATGAGACCTGATGCTGCAATAGTTGATTTGACAAATGCTTCAATTGTGGCTGCCAAACTTGAAGAGTCATTCATTGAGTATTTCCCATCCTTGCCATTTTACTCTCAATTAAGTGACACTCTACTACTGAAGATACCATTAAATTGCTTTAGTTCTTAGTATCTCTTTCTTTGCCAAATTTTTATGGATATCTGTTCCTCCTATGACAAACTTGATATAGTCTGTTATCTCTAACTTTGTATACAATGACTCCATATTTGAAAACATTATACATAATCTACCTATATTTGATGTTTAAATGTACATTTGGCATATAGGACTTTCAAATAAGGAGCAAATTTGCCAGGTTTCAGAGCACATGTTGCCGCGTTATTGCTATATACTTAAACTTTACCTGACTTCTCTTTTCTTTGTGTGTTGTTAAATATCAGTGAAAAAAGGTACTCTTTTTGTGATAGTTAAGAGCAGACTACTTATTTAGTCTTACAATGCCGCAAGCTTAGGGCCATTAATGATTTCAAATGTCTGATATGCTTCAAATGGCAGTGTACAAGATTATTAGGATTAATATATTATAATACAACATTTTAGATTTTTAGAAACGGCTGCTATAAAGTCACCAAGGCCCTTATAGATATGATTAAAAGTTGGATTGCGGTGTGCAAGATTTTCTGTACCGGTACCGGACGGCATACCGGTGCCGGACCGATACGGTACAGTATCGGTATCATACCGTACCGACACACGGTACGTTTCGGCGTACCGGTACAAAATTTTTTTCCTTTTCGTTTTTTTTGGGTGTTCAAATTAATAATTCATAAATATAACTCCAAAATTGCATTATATTGCATATTATTGACATATTTGGATTCAATTTTGAGTTAGGTAGTGGTACAAAGACTCTTGATCCAAAATTTCAAATATATATTTATTTACATTATATTACAACTATGTCATCTTAAATTAAAAAAATATATAAAATATGTATTAAAATGTATCTAAACGTTTAAGTACAAAGCACAATAACTGATATACCAACTTCAAGATCTACTCTGCATTTAATTTCTCGTCGAGTGTCTGTGACGCTCGTAGATATCTGGATGATCAACATAATTTGGAGGGACATCAGTCCAACTCTCTATTCAAGCTGCACCATACTCTTGAATATTCATCCCATAAGGCATCATCTCTGCATTGTAAGACATCTCAGATCTCTCATTCAAACTCTGACTCTGAGAAGTATTCTCAGGATGATGGTATGGCTGTGGAGGAGCCCATCCAAATATGCCGGTAGCAAAATCTGATCCGTAAGATGCTTCAAGCTGCATAGGGTAGTAACCACTAGAAGACGATGCCTCGGATGCACCATATCTATATGGATCATAAGGTGGCTGCGGATAATAGGATCCATAATGCGAGGATGATCTAGGTACATCCATGGACCCTACTTCACATGCAAGATCGTCTGCAGCTGCATCGTGTCCTGGACGATCTCTAGGAGTCCGTCGTCTATATGAAATCGGCTCCCACGGTCTTTACCGACTCGTCCACTATAATTCCTATCTTGTGTGGCATGTGTAAACTGAGACTCACCGGTGAATCGAATATCACCCTGTGGCTGTCTCATAAACAGTGGTCTCCTATCCTCTACTTCTTCCCTGATCATCAGATCCATGGCTACTACTACCTGTATCATCATCACTTTCTCTAGTGTCCAAATCTGAGCCAGATAGCTCTTGTACTCTCGAGAGTGGTGCACGTGCAACTGTCTTTCTTTTCTCCCTTTTGTGCCCCTTTGTGACTGAGTTTCCTATGATTGGAAGGATGGATGTCTTCTTGCTGACTGCCGACCTCGTCTATACATCTGTCGCTCGAACCTCTGGGAAGATATATCGGACATCGAGTCATGTGATGAATGAGTCTCTTGTGTCCCCTCAGGCTGTGGCTGATCAGCTGGAACTTTATGTGAAATATTCTTTCTGCCCATTGTCCTGGATCCACTCTGATCTCCCTAGCTACCACACTGGCTAGTCGTGGAGGAGACCCCGGCTCATCAAGCTTTGGCTCTTGCTGCTGACCTGCAAGCCATCTGATGATCGGATCGTTGTCCTCGTCAGCATAATCATCTAGCGTTGGATCAGTGTACTTCAACTATACTTCCTTCTGAATGCATTTTAGCCTCAACCTCAGATTGTAGTGAACATATACAAGATCACAGCCACTAGCAGAGACCGTCTGAGAAAGAATACAGACAGCCACACGTCTCAAATTTTCTGCTGATATTCCAAAATGAATCTACCATTCAGTTGCAAAAGCAAAATTACATATCAAATTTGATGATATTATTAAGCAAAATTATATATCAATCTATGCTGCTCATTACTGATATGTAATTTATTTGGATTTATCTGCTTTTTGCTTACGACAGCTGATGTGACTCCAAAGCTGTCTGATCCCTCTCTAAACTGTTTCGTCTGAAAGAAATATATTTATTAAATTTATAAATATATCGTTGAGTACAGATCGAATTCAGTTGAATAATCACATCTGTTTTAAACTAGCATACTTCTTGCAGACATAATGACGCGATTTCTGGATCGGACACCATCTTATATACGACATTACGAAGAGCAGCAAGAAGCTCGTCCATATCTATCCCGAAAATGGTATACTGAAATCTCGGATTCAAATAATAAACTGCATATAAATTTAAGATTGATTAAGTACACTTTTAGAAGCATGCTTCGAAAAATATTTAAATATTTTGAATACATGCTTACCGGCTAGATGCAAATCTCTACCCATCTGATAGTCCCAACGGTGCTCAATGATGTTAATGAATTCTTGAGCATGCTTTGGATCATTTTCACTGATCTGTTCTTGTCCTTTCCATCATGTAATATAAGAAGTCCATCTGGGGGTATCTCTCACTGTTCACGGTGCGAAGCACCTCATATAATGGCTTAATAGTCTTCACTACCTTCTCAGCCCGCTGCCAAAATGACTGATTCATCATCAAGTTCTCCACATGACTTCCATCAGTATCGGCCCTCGCATATCTGCTCTCCTGCCACTCGAAACTGACAACCATCTGATGTAGGGCTGCTTTCTTCTGAAGAAAACTATCAAGTGCTATGTAGTTGGTAGCAAATTGTGTGATACCCTGTCTTAAGATCTTCCCCCCAGTATACGTCCGCATCAATGAAAGAACCCATGTGTGGTTGTAGATGAATTTAGTAATAGTCTGAGCAATCTTCATTACTTGCTGCACCCTACGAATCTTTTCAATATCCATCAATATAAGAACAAAGCAATATGCAGCACAAGGGGTCCAGTATATCTGCAGTCGCTGCTCCATCAGCAACTCTCCGGCAGCCTCATATTGTAGTCTATTATCTGTGATGACCTGTACGACATGCTGCTCACCCACTAAATCAATCACCTCCTCCATCAGATCAAGGATATATGTGACATCGTGCATCTTATCTGAAGTATCAATTGATTTGTGAAAAAATAATTTTCCATCACAGTATGTCAAAAATTAATGATGCTCCGTCTAGTAGGGCCTGTTCAACCATCACACATCACTGTCAGTCCGTATGTAGGACATTATTTTGTAAGAAGCAATCCATCTTTGCAGATCCTCCTTGTTGCTGTCAAGAACTGACCATAGATGTCTTTAGGTCCTGACGGATCTACATCCTGGCCGACAGCTTTTATGGCTGAAATAGCAGATCAGTAGTAAGGATTGGCTACTGCATTTGCTGGAATATGACTGAAATGAAATCATGATTTAATAGCTCGCCATATATCCTTATCTTTTTTCAGTATAGTATCAATCCTCTGCTGTTTTGAATCCTTGCTGGGCAAAGTATGTGGATCCAAATCATGGATGGTGGCTCCTGTTGGAATATCTCTGTAGGACTTCCTACTGCTAAAAGCTCCCAACAAAGAAGACATGCTGCGTCTGCTTCCTCTACCACCAGGCTCTCTGACTGAGGTAGTCCTCTTTAACTCGAATTCTCCCCACCGGTCACTGATTCAGATTCCGATTCGTAGCATGGTGGTCTAAATTGCTCTCTATACCGGGCCATCTCCTCCTGTCGGTACTGATCCGTCAAGCTCGCCTGAATGGCAGCCTCAATCTGTGCCTCATTATCTGGAGCAGAAGCCTCCTCTAACTCTCTAGAGTGATAAGCTGGCTCTGCAGCTCGACGGTCTATTTCGGCCTTTTCTGCTTTGTCTTTCCTTCGCTGCTTTCGAATCAGCAAAGTACTTTTTCATCAATTGTCGGATCTCTTGCGGACATTTCCGACACATGGACGCATCAGGATAACCACCAGTCAGGGGCCGCTTCAACCTAGTCACCCCTCTTTCCTTGAACTCTGTGTTGCATCATTGCATCTCCAGTGATGCCGAGCCGAGAGCATATCGTCATGATTCCAACCGATGTCACGCTTTGGATCTTTCTTCTTACTCATTTCTGCAGGTATAACAAATACGGCAGTTTAATAATTATTAAAATATATTATATATAAATAAAATTCATAAATTCAAAAAAATATTATGTGCTTCAAATAATTATTTGAATTAACTGTAATATAACATTAATTTGTATATTTTTATTGATAATAATTTTACTATTTAAATATTTACAAAAAATTTTAAAAAATCTCAAATTTGATTCAAATATTTCAATTGCTTGAATCATTCTAAACATTATTCTCAATTGCATACCAAACTCTGATTTTTTATTTTTTTATTTTTAATAATTTTGTATAAATAAATGTATGTTAAAAAATAGTTGATTAATTAAAGTCAACGAACGTCATGCTCTAAATTTTTTTTTATAAATATCTGCAAGCATAACAAAACACGATAGTTTAATGATAATTAAAAAATTATAAATTAAATAATTTAATAATAATTTAAATTATAATTAAATAAATATGTTATATGCTTCAAATAATATTTTAAATTAACTAAATATAACACTATTTTATATATTTTTTATTTATAATATATTTTTATTATTTAAATAATTATAAAATATTTTTAATTTCAAATATTTCAAAAAAATTTTGAGATTAGATTTAAGTAGCTTGAATCATTCTAAACATGATTCTCAAACTCTGATTTTTTTCCTTAGATTTAATTTTTATTAATTTTAAATGAATAAATATATAAAATATTTAAAAAATATAATTAATAAAATTAATAATTTTGGTGTCATCGTGTAGATTTTTCAAAGATCTATCACATATAATTAAATCATACCAAAATCATAAGATTTTGACATGATTTTCTCCTATTTTCATTTTATCTCATTTTTATCCTATTTCTAACAACAAAATAAAAAAAATTACTAACAAATAACAGATTATCTTATCTCCGATCAAAGATCAGCCTCTTCTCAAATCACTCCTCCAATTTCACAGAATTTTGCCTTCTTTTCTAATTTTTTGGAGGTCTCAACGAAACCGTTGTGACCAAAGTTGCCCACGGCCACGGGTGTCCTCTGAGAACTCTCAGAGAACACCGAAGGTCTGGTGCTTATTAAAGCACCATCCCTCCCCCCCATGTGAAGTGGGCCATGCCTATTTCTCTCCCCCATCCCTCCCCCCCAACCACGTGAAAAGGCCCTCACCTTCCCCCCCTCCTCCATGTGAAATGGTCCCTCGGGCGGTATGGTTCAGTTCATCCCGAACCAAGCTATCCGGGCGGTATGGGCCCGAACTGCACCGAACCGGATGTTTCGGGGTCGTTTTCCGAAAAACAGGCCCGAACTGGACCAATAAAAGACCGGTTTGGCTCGGTATGCCCCGTATCGGGCGGCTTGGCCCGGTACGGCAAATCCTGCTCTCAACATTCATATATTTATGAAAATAGACTTACTCCTGGTGGTACCACTGTTGAAATAAATTATTATCCTATAAATAAACCAATATAGATAAGACTGATCAATTGTTGCTGAGGAGTATTTTTGTTGGTTTATATGTTCCACAGCTGCTGATTTAGGTGTTTGTGAAGCATTTTCTAAGTTTTCATAAGGATTATAAAACCGAACATTTGATTTTGCAGTATAGCATCTTTTATTTAATGTGTTTTTTGTCCCTTCCATCGGTAGTTGATTATTGCACTGATTTTGTATAATAACAATATTGTGTTCATTTGCATGTGCTGTTATTAGTTAAATATATAAACTGAATTGTGTAGCATAAGACTGCTTCTCTGTGTCTCATGAATGGTTTTGGTTCCTAATCAGGTAAAGAAAAACTTCTGCCTCATTCACGTGAGCCTTGTACCAGTACTGGGTGTAGTTGGTGAGCAAGAACATATTCCTTCCTGCATTTTGTTCCACAAAATGAATTATAAAGTTGGAAGTAAGAATAAAATCAAATTTCACATGATAATGGAAGTAGAGAAAATGTATACGCAATTGTTTTTCTCCTTGGAGAATATTACAAATTTCTAAACTTTAATCTAGCACAAATTTAGATTTTTACTAAATACCTGTTTTCTGTTCTCTCTGTGAATGTAACACCCAATGCTAGAGCTTTAATTTGTATGAAACTAAGCCAACAGAACGTAATGTTTGTGAATTAAGGGTATTAGGTTTGACTTGTGAGCTATTAGCATGCTGCTCAGCTCAGGTGAGCACTTTTGGCTTGATTGACAAGAGAATCTGGATGCTGTGTACCTCATGCGTGATTTCTTTTGTGTTTTCATGTCTCTGATAAGGAAGTATTACGTTAAACTGGACTGCATGTTTGTTGCGGTAAACATCATGTTTTTACAGATAAAAAAAATGTTTTAATTCACTATTCTTACCATGGGCTTTGACATACAGGTTGAGTTGATACTACGTCATTCTCAACAGAACAGGAATTTTGATCATTCATAAATTCAAGGACTGTCAATGTTTTGTTGATTGCAGGATGTTGACTTCTCTGCCATAGTCTCAGATAAATTCCAATTCAATTGGTTTGTTGTCAGAAAATGAACCAATTTTAAATAGAAAATTTATCTTTAAAAATTGTTTCAGCACTAATTTTTAAATATTTTTATTGAATTTCATTTTAGAAAGGTGGCTTTCACACTTGCTTTACCTTGAGATGCATTCAGCTGGCAGATATTATACATTTTCTAAAATTTCTTTTAAGTATGTCATCATCAAATTTGTAATTTCAGCTTCTTAATAGAAATTTAGGTGTTATTCCATGGGAAAGAATGCATAATGTGTTTCTGTTTTCTTATGTTGGTCATGGTTGAGCAATTTATTTATGACCTCCGTTTTGTGCATAAGTTTTTTCCATATAGATATAGATTCTTCCATTTGGGATTGCCTGATAGCTGACTCTACTTTTAGCATTTTTGGACTTATCATCTGCTTATTTATCGAATATTGATCTCTAGATCCTGTTAACTTGCCTCCCTGAAATTCTTCCTTTTGTTTTTTGTCTCAAACTTAATTGCCACATATCTTTTGCAGTCAATGATGCCATCTTTAGTATTTCTTAGCTTTTAATCTTATAGGTCCTGAGACACCATGAATCTAGAAATTTCTTTAAGTTGCCACTTCTTTTTCTCAGTGCTTGATCTTTTCTTTTCTTGAATTTTATTTAAGTTTTAGCCCCAGAAGAATCTACTTTTCTATAAAATTTCAGCCTTTACAGGAAAGCATGAAAGAGAAACTTTCACAATATTGTTATGTCCCCGTGAGCTTTTGTGCTTACAAGTGCTTTGTGACTCTTTAATCTTCAGTGGTCTCATCATTGGAATTCTACTTGTACTCAATAGGTTGCTAATATTCTTAAAATCCATGATGTTCCAAACATTTGGCATGTTCCTCTGTTACTTTGGGTGAGTTCAATTTCCTGTTGTCCAAATTTCACATAATTAATGCTTTTAATAAAATGATATGTATCACCTAAATTCAAATACTCAAAAGATGTCATGTAGACCTGAAAATGCTTATATGTCTTTTGATCAAGATTTTGACTCGTAGCTTTTCTCCAGAACCAAAATGCACATGAAGCTGTCTTATAGCAGTTGGGTTGTCTCAGGTGAGACACATATTTTAGTCTTAACTATTACTTATAATCTCTACAACCACAACGCTGATATCTTTAAGCACCAAATAAACGTGTAGGCAAGGTTTTAAATCCCTTGGGACAAAGGTGTCTTGGTTTCTCCATGGAACGGGCCGTCTCGCCATCCCATCCCGTCCCGACAATTATCTCAGTCATGCATCCTGGTGGATATCCTCTGTCTTTTTCCTCTTCTTCTTTCTTTCTTTCTTTTTTCTTTCTTCTTTTTTTTCTTTCTTTTCCTCTACCTTTCTTTCTTTCCTTTCTTTTTCTTCTTTTAATCTCTCTTCCTTTCTTTTTTATTTTCTTCTTCTTTCCTTTCATTTTTTTCTTTCTTTATCTTTCCTCCCTTTCCTTCTTTCTTCTTCTCTCCCTGCATGAATGTATTTTGGAGTCTCGAGCCCATCCCAGTCCTGTTTCTCATAGGAATGGGATGGGATGGCCGAGACACCCCTCGTCCCGTTGAGATGTAAAACCTTGCTTGTAAGATTAATTTTGAATCTTGGTTTCAGTATTGCTGCTGCTACAAATTTAAGAGGATGGACAACAATGGCAGAGGCATATGAAAACCTCATCAAATCTGTTAGTATTATCAATAACCTGTCATGCTATGTGCTGATATTTTTATTTCTAGTTGTATGACTGACGGAGGCACCATTTTCTGCAGGTTGAAATTGCTATGTTTGGAAAGTATGCTGGCCTGACAGACTCTTACAGTCTTACTTGTCTGCAGTGATGCTGCAACTTCAACAATGTAAATTCATGTTTCAACTTGGTTTTCTGTGGAAAGGTCTCTTGCCACCTATCATTATGGCAGCCTGCAGTTTTGAGATGCTAAAAGCCTAAAACTGCAACTTTTGTGTGTGAAGAGTTTTGTAATGTGCATTAGGGTGGATGAAAATTGGGAACTTAACATCATTGCCAGTGCCACAACCAATATAGCAGTTGTTTTTATAATTTTACAAAATCACAACATACTGAGATGACCAGTCCTGTCAGTCTGAGGATGGAGTGGGTTCTCATATTTCACTAGTTCCATCAAATCTATTGTAGTCCCACCTTTTCAAAGCCTTCAATCCCGGTTTAAGACTCTTCTTTAACTAATAACATTGGCTGCAGGTTCAATCTTTTAGTTTTGTGATCTCACAAAGTTAGTTAAAAATTAGTAGCACATGTTCCTGCAGCAAAGCGAGTGGCTATATGATTGGGAATCAAATGAATGTGCGCACACATGATTTGCTCATGTTGCTTTTCATATCTGTCAAAAACTCAGCCACTAAAATTTCTACTTCTATTTATTTATCTATTTATTTTCTGTTTGAATCAGGTTCACATGCTATGGCATCGATGGTATTGGCAATATTTCTAATATGACAAGCTGAACTATCTATCTGAAACAATAACTTGAATAGTTTCTCAAGTGGAAAAGACCATGAAAGAAAAGAATTTTGAAACAAATAGGTGGAACTATAAGGAAATGAGGTTTATCTTCACATCTCCCTAACATCACATTTGTTTCATACTTTTAAAATTTTTATCAGTTCTACCACATGCAAAACCAGTTTACCCCTTTTTTTTCTTTTTATAAACCACACTAATTAGCTACAACTGTGTTTATCATCTTCATTCTCGTTCATCTCAGTCAAATTCACAAGTTTTATCTGGATAGGGCTCTTCATGAAACAATAACTTTTAGAATATAGCTGTTATTTGAGCTAAGACTACTGAGGTTGAAAAGTGATGTCTAATTGTATGCTTTGCATTGTACTTCAGTTGGCAGGCCCTTCTACATGCATGCGTTTCCTGCTCATTGAGATTATCAATTCAATGGATTGCAGCATGTGATCTTAAAGATGAAAAATGCAAAAGCGGTATAAATTTCACTGGCCATTTTTAATAAAGGATATCTGGTGTTACGTTTTAAATTAATATGCCTTTTGCTGGGTCTTTCTTCAAATACCGACACCACAGGCACATGCTGTGGTATGGGAAGCTCTGACGGTCAGAATATGATTGATGTCACTTACCTTCATGATTGCAAACATTCTGTAGAAAATATCTCAACTCCCAAGGCATCTTTTGTTGTAATAACACCTACAAAGCTTCTATAAAGAAATAATTAGTTACATGATCCAATTTTCTAGAGTTCTTCATGCATTTTGGTGCCTGGTGGATTTGGCAACCGTGCAGTGCCAGGAATGACGTTGGCTGCAAAACATGCTCCAGAAAACAATGCTCCATTTCTTGGTATTTGCTTGGGGATAAAGATTCGTGTGATTGAACTTTCTCGAAATATTTGTTTAAGATATGTTGAACTGGTACCGTCAGTCATTCCGATCGATCGATGATATAGTTCGATATGATTTCATATCAAACCAAACCGACGATCCGAATCGGAAGAGAAATAGAGAGAAATAAAGAGAGAAAGAGGAAGAAAAAAAAAAGAGGAAAGAAAAAAGCCGGCGGGATCGTCGGACGGCCTCCGACTGGCCGCAGTGGCCATCGGAGCGCGCAGTCCATGCGCGCGGCGCCGCAGGCGTGAAACAGGGACATCGTCTCTGTTTCATAAATTTTTTAAAAAAATATGATTTAAAGTGAAGCCGACAAATGATTTATCGATTTTACGATTTTATTTTTTAAAAA
>KE504647.1:1647654-1658750 GCA_000441515.1 Elaeis oleifera
CTAGTGAGAGAGAATTGGGAGTACACGGGTTGAGGGTGAGGTCTCCTCTTGTAAAATTTTTTTTCCATAATGAAGTTTGCATGCCCCGTGGAGGCGAGCCCTTTTGTGGCTGATCCACGTATTTTGATTGTTTTTTCTTTTCTTTTATTTCTTCTTTCTTCCTGCTGCATCGCGTGGTACTGGAAAGGTCTTGAAAGGTGGTGTCCAGGTCAGACATCCACCCAACAATATCATTGATTCTTGCTATCTGGTCAGCAAAAGAAACAGATATCAAATTGCAGTAGGCGGAAGAGGCATGCAAATGGTTGAGTTCTATGCTTCTGATGAGGAGGATTAATAGATCTTGTTGTCCTAGTATCACTACTTTTGCAGGTTTAGAAACCTGCTGAGAGTTTTCAAGTTCATCAATTGTCTCTTTCATAGTTATAAATAATTTTTCGCTAACATTTTCTTCCTCTATTCTAACTGTTGAAAAAATCAAGTAAAGTAGCGTTTTCTATGTTCCAGTATTAATCCTTGCGGGCTTCTTATGGACCGACATCCTGAGAGACACTATGTCTTGTTGTGAACTTTGTGGTGGAGTATTGAAGACCATGGTCTTGAAAATAATTCTGATTCGGTGCAACAATTCTTAGGCTTCATTTATTCTTAAAGGGAACTGGTAGATCTTGGCGATAACTATTCAGCATATTGTGAAAATTCTTGCAGCCAACTTAAATGCAGATTCAGGTTTGAAAACAGCTCTCCTTTCCATTCATTGAAAATCCAAGAGCTCAGGGTTGAGTTGGTCTTTGTAACCAAGATGCGGCCCAACTTTCCCCTGTAACAATATTTATTTGCTATAACTAAAGAAGTTTCATGGAACATATGCAAATATAAACAGCAAAGAAATATGGTGCATGCTTCATTCTTTATTAAGAGTAATTTCAGCTTTACATAAGAGTTTATCCTGCCACTATACAAATTCTACAAAATTTCTTCTTTATCTAAAATTTGACACTTGTGATATTCTACGTAGTATCATCATTAAATGTGGTCATTTCATGTTATAAGGAATCCGTCAGGCTGCAGTACTTGAGAATGTCCTCGTTCATGTTGTTGCCCACATATTTTCTTATTTTTATTTTGCTTTATATCATGTCACGAGGGTTGCTAGAATCAACCTTCTATTACCAGCAAATCTGTAAATGTTCTCTTTGGGGCTGTTGTTTGCCTCCAGGAGTTGTAGAGAGTATCCTTCTGACATCTTACTTTTTATATGGTGAGTCTGAGGCTAATTTCTTGCGTATCTGATGACATCCCTCTGTTTACCATAATTATGCTTCAGGGTTAGATTTTTGAATTTAATCTGGTTTCTTCCCCATTGATGTTATGGAAGAAAAGGGTAATCCAGGTATTTTTTTTTGGGGTTCTTTCTTTTTCTGGCTTTTGTGATTAGGCCTTGTGTGCTTTCCATATCGGGCGTGATAACCCTCAATTGAATCGACAGAGTTTTAACTTCTCATTAACAGATTCTTGATGCAGGCTACGTATTTCATTGGGGTGGTATTGCTGTCGGATTGAGGGCTCAAAAGGGAGTGGCTGGCCGGCTAAAGATGGGAAGAGAGGGCCATGGCTTGTGGCTTGGGAGGTTGGCTCTTTCTGGCTTTTTTCTTGTTATAGGATTACCCTTTCTTTATAGAAGAAGAGGGTAATCCTACAAATTAGGTTTTTTTTTTTTTTTTTGTCCCTTTCTTGCTTTTTTTTTTTTTCTTGTATTTGTAGTTAGGCCCGGTGCCCTTCCATGCTGGATGAGATAAGCCTCAACGAACGGTAGGTTTTAGCTTCTCATTGATAGATTTCCTGGTCCAAGTGGTAGGCTGGCGGCCATGTATTTCATTGGGATATATGCATTGCTGTGGGATTGAGGGCTCATACCTTTTTGTTAAAATTTCTTATAAAAAAACTCTTACTCCAGATGTCACAAGAGAATGGACCTGGGAGTCCAAATCATGCAGCACTATCCACTTGAATCAACCACATACAGGAGTCGGTCAACAAAGATTTGATTGTGGAGAGGAGGCTCAATGAATCCTAGGCAGGAAGAGAAAAATCTTAATAAGAAGACTAGACTTTATGGAAGGGTACTGAAGCAAAGGCTAAGAGGCCGACAACTGCTTCTTCGGATGGTAGAATTTAGTGTCTTGAGGTTTTACCAGATGTTTTAGATGTGGGAGCCTTATTATTAACGAGAATGTGAGAATGTATGTGAGTTGAAGGTAACTGTTTCACATGTAGTCAGCAGAGCCACAAGCCAGCAATATCTCGTGATGATAAATTCATTATGTATGAGGTACAGCAAAAATATTGTGGAGTACGTCGTCTAATTATATGGACCACACGTAATTAATAATAAATAAAATTTAATATTATTAATATTTTTAATATTTTTGATAAAAATATTATTTCTCTTCATAGAATAAAGAAAGAATAGTATCATTACTTTTTGATATCTTGTATGACTTCCTGCATAATATATATGACATCCTGAATAATATATATGACATTTCGAACAATATATGTATGACATATATATTTATAAAAAGTCATACATATATTGTTCGAAATATCATATATATTTATAAGAAGTCATATAATACACAGAAAATCATATATATTATTCAAGATGTCATATATATTATCCAAAAAATTATATAAGAAATAATAAACTGTTCTTATTGGTTCTATAGAGAAAAAAAATATTTTTGTTAGAAAATATTTGAGAAGAAAAAAATTGAGTGGTATTAAATATCCGTCTCATTATTAATTGCATTACGTGATTGAATGGTGCGCTCCACGTTATTGTTGTTGTATTGCATAAAGAATTACTCATCTCCTGATAGGACCTAATAGGATGCCTGTACATAACTTTTTGTTTTCTTTTTTTTTTCAATCATGTTATACGTCCTCAATAATTGCCACGTCGACCTGTAGGTTTTAGCTTAGTTTAAGAATAAAGTAGCAGTCAACAATTATGATTTGTGGCAGGTATAATCTGGATAGGGTCTATTTATGTGCATGTGTATTTGATCCTAGTGCTATCAATTCTATCATATCCTCCAGTTTTGTTAAAGATATGGTGTGAAGTTGCTTGTACCATGAGTCTGAATGATATGTGATGTTTCCTATACCATTAGAGTTTGAATGGTCTGGAGCACGGTCCTATCAATTGCCCTATTATATATGAGAAATGTGACATTATTGGTTGCTGCTCCATCACGAACAAGAAGGGTATACTCTCAATTGCTCCATCATGGATGGAAAGCATGAAATTACCGGTTGCTCCGTTATGGAAGGAAACATGACCACGGCTTATCCAAAACTAGAAATGAATTAAATTACTTTACTCTCAAGATATCGGCCGAATTCGCATCTTATGTTATGAAATGATTATAAATTGTTTATAATAAACCACTATTGAAATAATTACCATTTGGCTTCCATATAATGCATTGAAATATTGTTGTCTGTTGAGTAGTAGAAATAAAATTCAAGTTTTGGATAATTGGTATGTGCACTTCACAATAATAGTAGATTGGTATTATTTTAAGGAATATATTTGTTATGAAATGCATTGTCTATTCTCAATTTATTTGTTCATTTATTTGTAGTAGTGTATGCATTTGTATAATGATTCTTACGAATATTTTAAAATTTTATGATAAAAATTTTTGATTTTTGTAGAGCCTTCTAGAGAATTCTTCTACTATATTCGTAGGACCATAGAGAAATCTTTCTTCTATATTCGTAGGATCTTTTAGAAATTTTTTTTTCTATATTTATAGGATCTTTTAAAAATATATTTTTTTATATTTATAAATTTTTTAAAAAAATCAAATTTAATTCTAATATTTACGATCTGAATCATGCATCTCGGGACCAACTCATCCAATGAATCCCTTGCGGTGTCTTCCATTGTCTGACTCTGCTTTCGCGGCATGAAACGTTCCGCGATCCACAACCTAACCAATTTGGAAGCAGCGACGTACAAGAAGCATGGTTTTAACGGAGACGGCAAGTCATTGTAACTTAAATCCATTATACGGAGGCATGCCTGCCCATCTTCACTGGAGTCCCAGTTCATGCTCTGAGCTACTTTCAACCACGTATCGTAGCTAGGATCTTCTTTGACATAAACCCCCTAACACTAACAGTGCAAGAGGAAGTCCACCCCACCTCTTTGCAAGCTTCTGGGCCAAGTCCTCCAAATCGGGGGGGACATCTAGATTTGGTGGAAGTGCCTTCCTACAGAAGAGTTCCAAACTCTGTGCACATGCGTCATTCAAAAGATGCACAGTTCACATGGAGGAATCCATGCCTCGGCACCTTTTGCAACTTCGATGTTACGGGAAGTAAGCAGTATTCTGCTGCCATTGTTTCCATTATGAAAGAATTGATGCATTTGTCTCCAAACATTCACAGTCCATACATCATCCATCACGGCCGCATACGTACTTTTTGTCTCCTAGGAAATCTTGGAGTATCACTCACTTCGCTCATCTGCTTTAAGTCTTCTAATGTAATTATTCCTGTAGTTGTTTCTTCCTTCTTTTTGATTCCCATTGCTTTTTCAGCGATGCCCTGCAGTAGCTCAATAACTCGGTGGTTCTGAGAAACTGAAACCCAAGCAAGGAGTCCTTTACCATACCGATGCAATTTAATTTTTTATTAATTAATATAATTTAATTATTATAAAATAATATAAAATTAAAAATATCATTTGAAATAGTATTTTTTGAAAAAACATCATCTCAAATAGTACTTTTTTGATCCAGTCACCATACCCTCCATCTACGTGGAATCCCGCCAATAAAAAAAAAAACTCTGAAAGCGCTATCATGAATGGCGCTTCTATAAGCACCATTCTGAATGGCACTTTTAAAAGTGCCATTTTACATTCGTTTCTAAAAAACGTCATTCAACCTAGTATTTCTAATATTGATTTTTTTTTTGTTCTTCATCTTAACCTTCGGTTTGTGATATGTTTATTTATATTTTTAAACTTTTTTTAGATACGTGATATATTTTTTCATTATTATTTATATTTTTTTGATGCGTGATATTATGTTTAAACTAATTTAAATAGTTCTTTTAGTGTGACATTTTTTTTCTAACTTTTTTTCGAGATACATCTGAAGATCATGACAAACCATATAGCATCCTAACACTTAAAATTAAATAAGCAAAATATCTAAAACTCCGATAGAAATAATAATTAATAATATAAGATAGAACAAAATATATAGTTTACAAAAAAATTTCACAGTACTATAAATCTAAAAAAAAGTTCCACAAGGGCGTCGTGGTGCCCGTGGCCGCTTGAACCTTCTCATGAAGATCCTCAACGATCGCTCCTGCTCCCGTGTCATCTGTGATGGCCCCTCTCCTATATCAGTGGATGTCTCTTGAGCATGCATATCTGGAATAACAGGTGCTGCTGGAGCATCTACGATCTGAATGATCCCCTCAACCCCCTCATCTGGATCCAATGATGAGCCTGTAACAAAAAGATCAGATCATTCAGATGAAGAGTCATGATGCCAACTCGGATCTGGTGCTGTCATCTGAGGCATGTAGGAAGATAAAGGTCCTGACATCTGTGGATCAAAAAGTGATGGTATATGTCCAAATGATGTTTCTAAGGTAATTTTTTCTTCACCTTAACCTTCGATGCATAAATATTTATTTATATTTTTAAATTAATTTTTTGGATGCGTGATATATTTTTTATTATTATTTATATTTTTTTGATGCATGATATTATTTTTTAAACTAATTTAGATAGCTCTTTTAACATGACATTTTCTTCCCCAACTTTTTTTCGAGACACATTTGAAGATCATGACAAGCCATATAGCATCCTAACATTTAAAATTAAACAAACAAAATATCTAAAACTCCGATAAAAATAATAATTAATAATATAAGATAGAACAAAAATATAAAGTTTACAAAAAAATCTCACAGTACTGTAAATCCAAAAATACTAAGTCCCATAAGGGCGTCGTGATACCCGTGACCGCTTGGACCTTCTCATGAAGGTCCTCAACGGTCACTCTTGCTCCTGTGTCACCTGTGATGGCCCATCTCCTATATCAGTGGACGTCTCCTGAGCATGCATATCAGGAATAACAGGTGCTGTTGGAGCATCTACGAGCTGAGTGACCCCCTTAATCTCCTCATATGGATCCAATGATGGGCCTGTTATAAAAGATTAGATTACTCAGATAAGAGTCCTGATGCCAACTCGGACCCAGTGCTGTCATCTGGGGTATATAGGAAGATGAAGGTCCTGACATCTATGGATCAAAAGTAATGGCATATGTGCAGCATGTGGTGATGACATCTACGGAATACATGGTGCTGGTATATCTGAAATATGTGGTAACGGTGTATATCTCATATCTGATGCATAGGATGCTCCAATCGCCGTCATTGTCTCTAAATATGATCTCTCCATCTCCCGCAGTATCCGGATCTGCTCGTCCTTATCAATCGTAGATAGAGCACGACGAGTGTCCAACATAAAATTCGACAAACGATCAGTCTATATAACAAAAAAAATAGTAATACATTATAGATCATAAAACAAAGATATAATGTAATTATATAAATATTTGTATTAACAATGAGAAGTAAAATGAAGACTTAATAAATTAAAATTGAATATGAGATTGACATAAGACATAATTTTTGAGGCTTTACCAACATGCACACAGTAAAACTCTCACCCTCATATCCTAAAACTACACATTGAAGCTGCCTAATGATCGATACTGTAATGCTAAGAACCAAACCATATAGTCCTCGGGATATGGACGATCTCCCAATATGTCATCATTATGAACTATATGATATCGTCGTGCATTCCAAATGGTGATATATTGTGCATGTCTGATACGCCAGTCAATATGAGCTCTTCCTTGTCGATCAATACGATAAAATCGCTGGCTGGTATCAAACTACTCTGGGATATCCTGAATCCGACCAAACTGCTGTAGCACATGATCGGAAAGGTGCCACTCCACCACATCAAAATAATAAACGGTACCCTAGCAGTCTATATATCATATCCATTCGTGCAAATCTGTGATAATATGGACAATATCTGATCTGTGTATGGCTCCTACAAAACTGATAGAGTTAAAATAAGTTAGATTAGTAAGCTCATTTTTAAATAGACTATAATACTATAAAATGATATTTGTATATAAATTAAAATTATTCGTCTACATGTATCAGTCAATGTATCCAGCTAACATCTATAAACTCGTACCATCTTTATCGACACACGGTGAACATTGAATGCAACGTTCTATCTGCTTGACAGTATGTTCACATTAATTGAATTTCTTCACGCACAGCTAAAACATGTGAACAAGGATATCTATAGATATTCCACTTTTCACAAAATATTTTCTGTCACTTAACGTCATAGTTTGAAATTTTCTCTAGCTCTTAACCCGCATTTGCTCTCCTCATAAGCATTTCATATATATCTCGTTAGATATTGAATGCTGTTACAGTATGCTGGTTAGCTTTAACTTGATCTTCTGTAATTTTAATTACAACATAGGGAGTAAAAAGCTATTTGATTCTCCTGCACATATCTTGAAGCTTAGGCACGTTTCGTAATAAAAAATTTCATAAGACGGTAAAATATTATTTGAATACAAGCTGTAATTGATATATTTCTAGCTCC
The DNA here is from genome assembly GCA_000441515.1 of Elaeis oleifera. Classification (NCBI taxonomy): domain Eukaryota; kingdom Viridiplantae; phylum Streptophyta; class Magnoliopsida; order Arecales; family Arecaceae; genus Elaeis; species Elaeis oleifera. The sequence goes on from KE504647.1 coordinate 1,655,396, forward strand.
TCGTAAGATATTGTTAAAAACCTCCAACAAATTTATAGTTAAAACACTATAGCGCATGCCGGCATCATGTATCAATGTCCATTTCTCTGGTTCCAACTCAGACAGTCAATTCCAAACCTCTACATTCACTGCCTTGATCCTACTCATGATAAAGTCGAGTTTGCGAACTTGATGAGTGCTCTCTGTTTGCCATACTGTTTTTTTGAGCTGTGCATTTTGAATAGTATTTTATCCATAAAAATATCATTCCAAATGACGCTTTTCTATTTTGCATTACTCTAAATAAGTTTGAATCTATATTAAATTGATAAAAAAAATTAATTATATTAGTACGATTAGAACTCCCCAAGCAAGGATATTAAAATGTTCTCTAATTGCAGGGTCATTATATAGTTTTCTTGCAAGTGTGGTCTTGCCTAGCCCACCCATACCCACTACAGAAATTACACTGCGGTTTTTATTCTCCGGATCAAGTAATAGTTCCATTAATATTTCCCTATCATCCTCAAAGCCTATGACGTCAGCATCCATCGTCATAGAAATGAGGAGGGAATTGTCTCAAGTGTCTGCAAACTATCATCCCAATCACCGATCCTCTTTCACTCAGGTTATATCTGGCTGTGCTCTCAGACATATCACGGATCTTCTCCTTTATTTTTCAATTTCGGAACCAATTTTATGGAGGTGGTCAATTCATAGGGTTCGTGAGAGTACCTTGATAAGGAGCCCATGAAGCCTCTTCTTTGACGCTGCCTCTCAGCCATGAACTTGACCGTGTCTATGATGTCTTGCACTTCATATGCCACATCTCTGATCTCCCGTATCCAATTTTCCACTCTTGCATCCCCGCTCCTCCTCCTGGACTCGGCATCTTTGAGGAAGCCTTCCATTCGTTTCAGTTCTGTTTCGACCCATTCGACTTGATCCCTCGTCCCACGCAAGAAAGCAGCTTCTCGCATGAAAAGGGTTGGTGAGAAGGTTGGTAAGCCGAGATAGGACATGGGAAACCGCAGACTCAGCCATCTCCCTCCGATCTTGCTGAAGAAGGTGCATGTTGTCTGCACGCTATCTGTCACCAATGGCCACGGAATATTATCTATCGTCTCCACGCTATGCTGAGACACGCAACGTATATATTTTTTTAATATATGACTTCTCTCTCTCATTGCCATCCGCGTATTACAGGAGTAAGATAAAGAAAAGCTATGGAAGTAATTGATTGAACCGGTTATACGGCTTGCCTAAATACAATATTTAACCGGTATTTAATTAATTGCCGGCCATTCCGTCAACCTAAGGTCCCCGTTGACCGGCCGTGTGATTGCCGGTCCGCAGAGCTATTGTTTCTCTAACAGCCGTTCCTATTCCATCCCTGCACACTCTGAAGTCTCAATTGCACCCTTCTCCACCCATCCCCTCGCTCAAAAAATTTCAGAGTTCAACCTCCCCATCCCATCCTTTCTCATCTGAGAGAAGTTTCTCGCTTTTTCTTTTTTTCTCATTTAATTTTGAGGGACGCACAGAGAACAAAGTATGATGATGGTTGCAATGGTTTCCACAGAATAATGAATCACAGCCAACAAAGCTCCAGCTGATTTAGAGAAAGTTAATCGGAGGAGCAAAGACACTAAAGGAATATAAAAAAAATATTTGAAGTTGGCCTAATGAGGTTACAAAGCGCCTGCTTCCAAGATAACATATAATCCATGACACAGTTTATTGGGAAATTAGGGGCATCTTTGGCTGAGAAACCCCATCAACACCGTCTTTGGTGAGTTTTCTAGCACTTCAATTTCTCTTCTCTTATAGATCCGTCGCTGAGACTTGCAATAGGCGTGATAGCGTGTAGATTTTTTTTGACATAGATTAAAACAATTTCTTTTGTGACCTATTTATAAAGAACTTTAAATGTTTCCTCATGCATCTTCCTTTGAAATGTCATGGATTTTTTTTACCAAGCTATTGGCAATAAGTGTAATAATTGAGAACATGACCTTGACATCATCATGTTAATGAAGTTGGATGGGGCTTTTCCTCTTCCTTTTCTTGGGGAAAAAAGAGAGAAACATGAACTTTATGCGAGGCTTAGGTACGGTTTAGTGAATGTGCTAATATTAACTCGAAGAATGCAAAAAGCTGTGGTTTTAGGGATGCTACCAAAGAAACAACAGAAAAGTCTACCAAAAAAAGAACAACATAAAAGATCACACCAGAATCTAAAATTATTGCCAAATATTTACAAATGCAGATGGAAGTTCTCATGTCGAAAGCATTATTAGATCTTTACAAAAATTAACAACTTCATCAAATCTAAAGAAACATAATGGAAAAATTAACAATAAGAACTAATACAATCAAGGTTCCATATTTCCATAAGCAGCAGCTAGGAATGCCGCCTTGTACATATCAAAGAAAGCCAGAGAACCATATTGACTGAATCACCACTTCAACTAATGCCAATTAAGCAAATCTCCCTGCAAGACAAGAAACGACACATTCGTTACTTAGATGGAAATAATAAAGTTAATCACTGGATTCTTTTTATATAGTTCACAAGACGTGCAACCTTCGACGTAGTGGAAATTTAACGAATATATAAAAGCCCAACGTTTTAGAAGGACATAGAATTAGATTTCTTGATGCATTTAATGAAGGAAAACTCAAATAAGCAAAACCAAGATTCTTTCTGTTGGGTATAAAATACCCTCAGCCGAAGTTCTTGACAGGTGGCACCCATCTGGGCTTCTCCAAGATGAATTCTTCAGGCGCCTGTCAGATTGCCCCAAGTCTCTATTGCAATGAGATACGGACTCCCACGGGAGCCGGATGTCTTCTCCGAACTCCTGCTGCAGGTACACTTTACTCTGACTCCTACGGGAGCCGAACTTCTTCTCCTAACCTTTATTGCAGGAGGATTTAGTCCGGACTCCTACGGGAGCCGGTCCGTCTCAGCCGAGCTCCTACGGGAGCGAACAGATCCGCCCGGACTCCTACGGGAGCCGGACCACTGCCTCGGACTTCTATTGCAGAGAGATCCGGACTCCTACGAGAGCCGGACGTCTTTTCCAAACTCCTACTGCAGAAGGCTTGGTTCCTACGAAAGACGGTCCGTTCGACCGAACTCCTACGGGAGACGAACTCCAACAGCAGGTAAACTTCTTCCGAACTCCTACAGGAGCCGATTTACTCCATCCGGACTCCTACAGGAGCCGGTTTATTCATCCGGACTCCTACAGGGGCCGGTTTGCTCCATCCGGACTCCTACAGGAGCCGGTTTATTTCGTCCGGACTCCTACGGGAGTCGGACTTCTTCTAACCTCTATTGCAGGAAGATTCAGTCTGAACTCCTACGGAA